>PISX010021344.1:0-33924 GCA_004024625.1 Mellivora capensis
AAAAGCAAAGCTGGAAGCATCACAATTCTAGACTTGAAGTTATCTTATAAAGTTGTAGTGATCAAGGCAGTATGGTACTAGCACAAAAACAGACACATAGATTAATGGAAAAATGAACCTACAATTAAATGGTCAATTAATCTTCAACAAAGCAGGAAAGAATATCCAATGGAAAAAACATAGTCTCTTCAACAAATAGTGTGGGAAAATTGGAGAGCAACATGCAAAAGAGTGAAATGGGATCATTTTCTTAAAACTGTACCCCAAAATAAATTCAAAACGGTTTAGAAACCTAAATGTGAGACAGGAATCCATTAAAATCCTAGAGAACAGAGGCAGTAACCTCTATTACATTGGTCATACCACCTTCTTACTAGATATGTCTCCTGATGCAAGGGAAACAAAAGCAAAAATAAACAATTGGGACTTCATCAAAATAATAAACTTCTGTGTAGCGAAGGAAACAGCCAAACTACAAGGCCACATACTGAATGGGAGAAGATATTTACAAAGGACATATATCTGATAAAGGGTTAGTATCCAAAAGTCTATAAAGAATTCATCAAATGCAACACCCCAAAACCAAATAATCCAGTTAAGAAATGGGCAGAAGACATGAATTAGATACTCTTCCAAAGAAGACATACAGATGACTAACAGACATATGAAAAAAAGCTCAACATCACTCATCATCAGGGAAATACAAATCAAAACTACAATGAAGTATCACCTCCATTTGTCAGAATGGCTAAATTTAACAACACAAGAAACAATAGGTGTTGGCAAGGATGTGGAATAAAGGGGAATTTATTCCCCTTTACTAACAGCTTACACTGTTGGTGGGAATGCAAACTGGTACAGCCATCTGGAAAACTGTATGGAGTTTCCTCAAAAAGTTAAAAGTAGAACTACGCTATGATCCAGCAGTTGCACTCCTAGGTATTTACCCAAAGATTACAAAAATACTAATTCAAAGGGATACATGCACCTCAATGTTTATAGCAGCATTATTAATAATAGAAATTATGGAAAGAGCCCCAAAGTCCACTGACTGATGAATGGATAAAGGAATCTTGCCATTTGCAACAACATGGATAGAGCTAGAGTAAGCAAAATAAGTCAGTCAGAGAAAGAAAATACCATATGATCTTACTCATATGTGGAATTTAAGAAATGATCATGGAGGAATAAAGAGAGACAAAACAAGAAACATCTTAACTATAAAGAGCAAACTGATGGTTAGCAGAAGGGAGTTGGTCGGGGGGGAGAGTTAAATAGGTGATGGGGATTAAGGAGCACACTTGTTGTGATGAGCACTGGGTGTTGTATGGAAGTGTTGAACCACTAAACTGTACACCTGAAACTCTTATTACACTGTATCTTAACTGGAATTTAAATAACTTAAAAAAAAAGAAATAGAACATCATCAATAGCAAAAATATGTTTTGTATGCCCTCGTGAGATTCCATCTTCTCCCCAACCCATCCTTAGGTAACTACAGCCCTGAGTTTAATTGTTCCTTTTCCTTTGACTGTATCCTTAAACAACATATTGCTGGTTTGCCTCTCTAAGAAAAATTTTGTAAGTGGATCATACTGAATGTATTCTCTTGTGAATCATACCATATATGTTCTTCTGTCACATTTTAAATGTATAACTGTTTTATTTCTTTAGGCTGGAAAAAATGAAAAAAGAATACAGAAATCTGAATACATGGATAGAAAAAGCTAACTATTTAGAAGGAGTTCTTAACCCAAAAATGGCCCATAAAGAATTTAAGGTAATTAACATAATACATTCTCTCTATATAACTTCTAATACTTTTTATTTTAGAAAGATTGTGATAATTAAAAGCGATAAGATAATGCTTATTCTTGATGTATAAAATGCTATTCATGGCTCATGTACTTTACTATTTTGGTAATGTGACATTAGATAAATATTGACTAATAATTTGTAAGATTTAATTTTTTAACAGCTTTGTTAAGATGTAATTCACCTATTCAAAGTATACAATTCAGGGGCACCTGGGTGGCTCAGTGGGTTAAAGCCTCTGCCTTCAGTTCGGGTCATGATCTCTGGGTCCTGGGATCGAGCCCCGCATCAGGCTCTCTGCTCGGCAGGGAGCCTGCCTCCCCCTCTCTCTCTGCCTACTTGTGATCTCTCTCTCTCTGTGTCAAATAAGTAAATAAAATATTTTAAAAAGTATACAATTCAGTGGCCCTTACTATATTCACAGAGATGTATGTCAATTGCTATGATCAATTTTCAGATATTCTCATTACCCACAAAAGAAACTCCATACCCCTTAACCAAACCTCCCAGACCCCCTGTTCTCTAGACAATAACTAGTCAACTTTCTGTTTCTATAGATTTGCTTATTCTAAACATTTCAATTGAGTGAAATCATATAATATATGGGTTTTTTTAAAAGATTATTTATTTATTTATTTGACAGACAGAGATCACAAGTAGGCAGAGAGGCAGGCAGAGAAAGAGAGAGGAGGAAGCAGACTTCCGCCAAGCAGAGAGCCCGATGCGGGGCTCCATCCCAGGACCCCAAGATCATGACCTGAGCTGAAGGCAGAGGCTTTAACCCACTGAGCCACCCAGGTGCCCCTATATGGTTCTTTTGTGACTTGCTTCTTTCACTTAGCATAGTGTTTTCAGGGATCATCCCCATTGTACCATGTATCAACACTTTGTTTCTTTTTACTGCCAAATAATATTCCACTATATGGATATGTACCACATTTTGTTTATCCTCATTAGTTGCTGGACATTTGAGTTGTTCGACTTTTTAGCTGTCATGAATAATGCTGCTGTGAACATTCATGTGCAGGTTTTTGTGTGAGCATACATTTGTAATTCTCTTGGGTCTATACTGAGGAGTAGGATTGTTGGATCATAGAGTAGTTCCCTCTTTAACTTTTTCGGGAACTACCAAACTGTTTCCATAGCGGCTGCACAGTTTTACATATAACTAGCAATGTATGAAGCTTCCATATCTTCTCCAAAACTTATTTTCCTTTTTTGTTTGTTTCAGTTATAGATCTCTTAGTGGGTTTGAAGTGTTATCTCATTGTGATTTTGATTTGCATTTGCCTGATAACCAATAATGTGAACATCTTTTCATGTGCTTATTGACCTTTTGTATATCTTCTTTGGATAAATGTTTATTGAAATCCTCTGTTGATTTTTTAATTGGGTTATTTTTTTTATTCAGTTATAAGAGTTGTATTTGGAGTACTCGACCTTTATCAGATATATACATAAGGTTTAATATTTAGAAATACAGTCTGACCTTTACATTTTGACCTGGCAATAGGGATTCATAGGAGTTTCAGTGAATTAATAAAAATATTACTAAGATCATAGCCATGAAATGGTAGTCATAGCATACTGATATATTAATGTTTTTCAATGCCTCATTATAGTTTGGCATAGTGGTATTACCTTAGGATAAATTAATTAGCACTTATACAGAATTAATATTTTAGGGAAAATTTGAGGGGCTCTTCATTAAAAGAACTATAGACTTCTGGTTCTTTTCTTTTTTTCTTTCTTTTTTTTCTAATTTTTTAAATTAACATATGATGTATTATTAGCCCCAGGGGTATAGGTCTGTGAATCATCAGGCTTACACACTTCACAGCACTCACCATATCACATACCCTCCCCAATGTCCATAACTCAACCACCCTCCCCCTACCTTCCTCCCCCTGGCAACCCTCAGTTTCTTCTGTGAGATTAAGAGTCTCTTATGTTTTGTCTCCCTCCCGATCCCATCTTGTTTCATTTTTTCCTCCCCTACCCCCCAAAACCCCCACTCTGCCTCTCAAATTACTCATATCAGGGAGATCATATGATAATTGTCTTTCTCTGATTGACTTACTTTGCTAGCGTAATACCCTCTAGTTCCATCCACGTCGTTGCAAATGGCAAGATTCCATTTCTTTTGATGGCTGCATAGTATTCCATTGTGTGTGTGTGTGTGTGTGTGTATGTGTATATATTTCCCCACATCTTCTTTGTCCATTCATCTGTTGATGGACATCTAGGTTCTTTCCATAGTTTGGCTATTGTGGACAATGCTGCTATAAACATTTGAGTGCATATGCCCCTTCAGATCACTACATTTGTATCTTTAGGGTAAATATCCAGTAGTGCGATTGCTGGGTCATAGGGTAGTTCTATTTTCAACTTTCTGAGGAACCTCTATGCTGTTTTCCAGAATGGCTGCACAAGCTTGCATTCCCACCAACAGTGTGGGAGGTTCCCCTTTCTCTGCATCCTTGCCAACATCTGTCGTTTCCTGACTTGTTAATTTTAGCCATTCTGACTGGTGTGAGGTGTATCTCCTTGTGGTTTTGATTTGTATTTCCCTGATGCCAAGTGATGTGGAGCACTTTTTCATGTGTCTGTTGGCCATCTGGATGTCTTCTTTGCAGAAATGTGTGTTCATGTCCTCTGCCCATTTCTTGATTGGATTATTTGTTTTTGGGGTGATGAGTTTGATAAGTTCTTTATAGATTTTGGACACTAGCCCTTTATCTGATATTCCGTTTGCAAATATCTTCTCCCATTCTGTCAGTTGTCTTTTGGTTTTTTTGACTGTTTCCTTTGCTGTGCAAAAGCTTTTGATCTTGATGAAGTCCCAATAGTTCATTTTTGCACTTGCTTCCCTTGCTTTTGGCGATGTTTCTAGAAAGAAGTTGCTATGGCTGAGGTCAAAGAGGTTGTTGCCTGTGTTCCCCTCAAGATTTTGATGGATTCCTTTCTCACATTGAGGTCCTTCATCCATTTTGGGTCTATTTTCATGTGTGGTGTAAGGAAATTGTCCAGTTTCATTTTTCTGCCTGTGGTTGTCCAATTTTCCCAACACCATTTGTTGAAGAGATTTTTTTCATTTGGACATTCTTTCCTGCTTTGTCAAAGATTAGTTGACCATAGAGTTGAGGATCTATTTCTGGTCTCTGTTCCATTCCACTGATCTATGTGTCTTTTTTTTTGTGCCAGTACCATACTGTCTTGAAGATTACAGCTTGGTAATCAAGCTTGAAGTCCGGAATTGTGATGCCACCAACTTTGGCTTTCTTTTTCAACATTCCTCTAGCTT
Source organism: Mellivora capensis (assembly GCA_004024625.1). Lineage (NCBI taxonomy): Eukaryota > Metazoa > Chordata > Mammalia > Carnivora > Mustelidae > Mellivora > Mellivora capensis. Next base: position 5,120 of record PISX010021344.1, read on the forward strand.
TTGGAGGTCTTTTCTGGTTGCATATAAATTTTAGGATTATTTGTTCCATTTCTTTGAAAAAAAAATGGATGGTATTTTGATAGGGATTGCATTAAATGTGTAATTGCTTTAGGTAGCACAGACATTTTCACAATATTTGTTCTTCCAGTCCAGGAGCATGGAACATTTTTCTATTTCTTTGTGTCTTCCTCAGTTTCTTTCATGAGTACTTTATAGTTTTCTGAGTACAGATTCTTTGCCTCTTTGGTTAGGTTTATTCCTAGGTATCTTATGGTTTTGGGTGCAATTGTAAATGGGATCGACTCCTTCATTTCTCTTTCTTCTGTCTTGTTGTTGGTGTAGAGAAATGCAACTGATTTCTCTGCATTGAGTTTATATCCTGACACTTTACTGAATTCCTGTACAAGTTCTAGCAGATTTGGCATGGAGTCTTTTGGGTTTTCCACATATAGCTTCATATCATCTGCAAAGAGTGATAGTTTGACTTCTTTGCTGATTTGGATGCCTTTAATTTCTTTTTGTTGTTTGATTGCTGAGGCTAGGACTTCTAGTACTATGTTGAATAGCAGTGGTGATAATGGACATCCCTGCCGTGTTCCTGACCTTAGCAGAAAAGCGCTCAGTTTTTCTCCATTGAGGATGATATTCATTGTGGGTTTTTCATAGATGGCTTTGATGATATTGAGGTATGGATCCTCTATCCCTACACTTTGAAAAGTTTTGATCAAGAAAGGATGCTGTACTTTGTCAAATGCTTTATGAGTATCTATTGAGAGTATCATATGGTTCTTGTTCTTTCTTTTATTAATATATTGTATCACATTGATTTGTGGATGTTGAACCCACCTTGCAGCCCAGGAATAAATACCACTTGGTCATGATGAATAATCCTTTCAAAGTACTGTTGGATCCTATTGGCTAGTATCTTGGTGAGAATTTTCGCATCTGTGTTCATCAAGGATATTGGTCTGTAATTTTTTTTTTTGATGGGGTCTTTGTTTGGTCTTGGGATCAAGGTAATGCTGGCCTCATAAAGTGAGTTTGGAAGTTTTCCTTCCATTTCTATTTTTTGGAACAGTTTCAGGAGAACAGGTATTAATTCTTCTCTAAATGTTTGGTAGAATTCCCCTGGGAAGCCGTCTGGCCCTGGGCTCTAGTTTGTTGGGAGATTTTTGATGACTGCTTCAATCTCCTTACTGGTTATGGGTCTGTTCAGGTTTTCTCTTTCTTCCTGGTTCAGTTTTGGTAGTGTATACATCTCTAGGAATGCATCCATTTCTCCCAGATTGTCAAATTTGCTGGCATAAGTTGCTCATAATATGTTCTTATAAATGTATTTCTTTGATGTTAGTTGTGATCTCTCCTCTTTCATTCATGATTTTATTAATTTGGGTCCTTTATCTTTTCTTTTTGATAAGTCTGGCCAGGGGTTTATCAATCTTATTAATTCTTTCAAAGAACCAGCTCCTAGTTTTGTTGATTTGCTCTACTGTTTTTTTAATTTCTGCTCTGATCTTTATTATTTCTCTTCTCCTGCTGGGTTTAGGCTTTCTTTGCTGTCCTTTCTGCAGCTCCTTTAGGTGTAGGGTTAGGTTATGTATTTGAGACCTTTCTTGAAAAGGCTTGTATTGCTATATATTTTCCTCTCAGGACTGCCTTTGTTGTGTCCCACAGATTTTGAACAGTTGTGTTTTCATTTTCATTTGTTTCCATGAATTTTTTTAATTCTTCTTTAATTTCCTGGTTGACCCATTCATTCTTTAGAAGGATGTTCTTTAGTCTCCATGTATTTGGGTTCTTTCCAAATTTCCTCTGGTGACTAAGTTCTAGCTTCAGGGTATTGTGGTCTGAAAACATGCAGGGAATGATCCCAGTCTTTTGGTACTGGCTGAGACCTGGTTTGTGACCCAGGATGTGATCTGTTCTGGAGAATGTTCCATGTGCTCTAGAGAAGAATGTGTATTCTGTTGTGTTGGGATGCAATGTTCTGAGTATATCTGTGATGTCCATTTGGCCCAGTGTGTCATTTAAGGCCTTTATTTCCTTGTTGATCTTCTGCTTAGATGATCTGTCCATTTCAGTGAGGGGGGTGTTAAAGTCCCCTGCTATTATTGTATTATTGTCGATGTGTTTCTTTGATTTTGTTATTAATTGGTTTATATAGTGGGCTGCTCCCATGTTAGGGGCATAGATGTATAAAACTGTCAGATCTTCTTGTTGGACAGATCCTTTGAGTATGATATAGTGTCCTTCCTCATCTCTTATTATAGTCTTTGACTGAAAATCTAATTTATCTGATATAAGGATTGCCACCCCAGCTTTCTTTTGATGTCCATTAGCATGGTAAATTGTTTTCCACCCCCTCACTTTAAATCTGGAGTGTTTTTGGGTCTAAAATGAGTTTCTTATAGACAGCATATTGACGGGTTTTGGGTTTTTTTTATCCATTCTGATACCCTGTGTCTTTTGATTGGGACATTTAGCCCATTTACATTCAGGGTAACTATTGAAAGATATTAATTTAGTGCCATTATATTGTCTGTAAGGTGACTGTTACTGTATATTGTGTCTGTTCCTTTCTGGTCTGTTCCTTTTAGGCTGTCTCTTTGCTTAGAGGACCCCTTTCAATATTTACTTTAGGGCTGGTTTGGTGTTTACAAATTCTTTTCATTTTTGTTTGTCCTGGAAGCTTTTTATCTCTCCTTCTATCTTCAGTGATATCCTAGCTGAATATAGTATTCTTGGCTGCATATTTTTCTCGTTTAGTGCTCTGAATATATCATGCCAGTTCTTTCTGGCCTGCCAGGTCTCTGTGGATAGGTCTACTGCCAATCTAATATTTTTACCATTTTGTGTTACAGACTTCTTGTCCCGGGCTGCTTTCAGGATTTTCTCTTTGTCACTAAGAGTTGTAAGGTTTACTATTAGATGATGGGGTGTGGACCTATTTTTATTGATTTTGAGGGAGATTCTGTGTGCCTCCTGGATTTTGATGCTTGTTCCCTTTGCCATATTAGAGAAATTCTCTATGATAATTCGCTCCAATATACCTTCTGCCCCCCCCCCTTCTTCTTCTGGAATCCCAATGATGCTAATATTGTTTCATCTTATGGTATCACTTATCTCTCAACTTCTCCCCCTCATGGTCCAGTAGTTGTAGTCTCTCTCTTGCTCAACTTCTTTACTCTCTGTCATTTGGTCTTTTTTTTTTTTTTTATCACTAATTCTCTTTTCTGCCTTATTTATCCTAGCAGTAAGAACCTCCATTTTTGTATTGCACCTTATTAATAGCTTTTTTGATTACAGCTTGGTTAGATTTTAGTTCTTTTATTTTTCCAGAAAGGGCTTTTATTTCTCCAGACAGGTTTCTCTAATATCTTCCATGCCTTTTTCGAGCCCAGCTAGCACCTTGAGAATTGTCATTCTGAACTCTGGATCTGACATATTACCACTGTCCATATTGATTAGGTCCCTAGCCTTCAGTACTGCCTCTTGTTCTTTTTGTTGTGGTGAGTTTTTCTGCCTTGTCATTTTATTCAGATAAGAATATATGAACAAGAGAATAAAATACTAAAAGAGTGGCAAAAACCCCAGAAAAATGCACGCTAACCAAATCAGAAGAGACCCCAAATTGTGGAGAGGAGAAAGGGGATAAAAATAAGTTTAAAAAATTTTTAAAAAAGATATATATATTAGACTGGTGAATAGAACAGAGCCACCCACTTGATTTTGGGTGTATTTTGGTCTCTTAAAAGAAACCACCTCCCTGCAATATGTGCCCTCCATAGCACTGGGTGTGGTGCATAAACAATGAATTCTGGAACACTGAAAAGAAATTTAAAAAATAAATAAAAATTTAAAAATGAGAAACTGCCTCCCAAAATTTTAAAGAAAGAAAAACTTATATATATATACAAAAATAAGGGTAAACACGATGAAGGGATGGAATATGACTGTAAAGATGAAAATTTTTTAAAAAATCCTAAAGGGGAATTGATAAGTTGTTTGGAAAAAGAAAGAAGAAAAAAAAAGGCGGGGGGAGAATGTGCTCAGACTGGAGACTAGAACAAAGCCCTGTGCTAGATTTAGGGTATATTTTGATCTATTGGAAGAAATTGTATCCCAAAATTTTTTCAAAGAAAAAAACCCTATATATATACAAAAAATAAAGTTAGACACAATGAAGGATAAAATATGACTATAATAATGAAGGTTTAAAAAGATTTTTTCTTTGGAAAGGTACTGTTAAGATAAACTAGTTAAAAAACATTAAAAGAGGAAAGAGGGGAAAAAATTAGAACAAGAAAAAAATAAAATTAAAAAAACTAATTAACTTTGCTAGACTAAAGAATCATGGGGAGAAAGCCATGAATTCCATACTTTGCTTTCCCCTCCTCTGGAATTCCGCTGTTCTGTTTGATCAGTGAGCTTAGTCCTGGCTGGATGTTCTTGCTAATCTTCTGGGGGAGAGGCCTGTTGTAGTGATTCTCAATTATCCTTGCCCAAGATGGAATTGCGCTACTCTTGCCATGGGCCAGGCTAAGTAATCTGCTCGGGTTCGCTTTCGGGAGCTTTTGTTCCCTGAACGCTTTCCGTAGAGCTCTGGAGGATGGGAATGAAAATGGCAGCCTCCCAATCTCCAGCCTGGAGGAGCCAAGAGCTCAGGGCCCCACTCCTCAGTGCACACTCAGAGAAAAGGGCTCAATCACTCCTGTCTCTCTGGTCTCCAGCCACACTCTGAGCTCACCCAGCCTGTGACCAAGCATTTCTGTCTCTGACACACAGCCCCATTTGGAGTCTCTAAACCCAGCAGATTCCTGCCACTCTGCTTTTCTGGTGGATGAAGGTAGGTCTCCCCGAATCTGCCATTTGTGGGGTCCCTGCTCAAAGAGCAGTGGTCTTGACTGTGCTATGGTTCACAGTTTAAGGTAACCCCGAGCTGAGAGTTCACTCCTTGGCTCTGTCTCTGTAGCGGGCTTCCCTGCTCAGATATCTGCAAACTCTGCTACAATCAGAAACCCTTGATCCTTCTGTGACCCTGCAGGAGCTGAGACCACACTGTCCCTGCAGGGGCTCCACCCCTGCTTAGCCTCTGGAGTGATGTCCCTCAGGGGAGCAGACTTCTAAATGTTCGGATTTTGTGCTCCGCTGCTCCACCACTTGCCGGGAGCTGGCCCCTCCTCCCCCCACAGTCTATCTTCCTGTAGCTTTGGATTCACTTCTCTGCACATCCTACCTTTCAGAAAGTGGTTGATTTTCTGTTTCTAGAATTTCTGCTCTTCATCTCTTCGATCCCCTGTTGGGTTTGTAGGTGTTCGGAATGGTTTGATAACTATCTAGATGTCATCTTAGTCCGCTACTCTTCCACCATCTTGACTCCGATTTTGGGTTCTTATTAAAAGATCAGTATTTTGTAAGAGTCAGTGATCACTCTACCTTATAATTCCTCTTGTAATTTTTTTAAAGATCCACATCAGTTTGTAACTCATAATGGTTTCCAATAAAAAAGTAATCTGTTTTCTGGGGGTATCCTCTTTTATCTCTTGAAGTTACAATATTATGTCATTTATCTCATAATCTTTTTCTCTGATATATTTGTCACTCAAATACCCTATCAGTTCTTGGATAGCTAGCTTCTCCCTGAAACATTAACTCCTTGCCAGGGTATACTTCTCTTTAAAATAGTGCTGTTTGGATGGTTTTCCTCATAAACCCATATTCTTCTGTAAATTCTAAAGAACATAATAAAAGAAGTTATAAAGGCAGATTGTTTCTCTAAACATTTCTCCAATATCTTTCTCTTTTTTTTTCTTGTTTCTAGGAAATTGATACCAAGCAGTTACTAAAAAGCCTACGTGAAGCAGAGTCTGAAGTTTTTGAAGCATCGGGTTAAGAAACTAATTCACATTTGCGTTTATTATTAATATAATTAAAAAGAGGATAGTTGTATCACAAAAAGAAAATTAGTAATTCACTTTAAGTGTATTTCATTTTTTGTTTGAAATAAATATGCTTCTCATAGTTTTAGTATATACTATTTATTTTGTTACACTCCAAAGAAAATACTTTAACCCAATTAGGAGCTGTTTGGTTTTTTTTTTTAAGATTTTATTTATATGAGAGAGAGACAGCATGTATGTGAGCAGGGGGAGGGCAGAGGAAGAAGGAGAGAATCTCAAGCAGACTTTGTGTTGAGTTTGGAGCCCAATGTGGGTGTTGATCTCACAACCCTGAGATCATGACTTGAGCCAAAACCAAGAGTTGGATGTTTAACTGACTAAACCACCCAGGTACCCAAGAGTGTTTGGTTTTCTTTTTTAAAATTCTCCTTTCCTCATTTAAGTACAAGAAAAAAGTTAAATCTTAACTATAATCTGTGAAAAAGTATTTTTCTTAAACATTAGCTATAGGGCTATTGGTCTCTTCTAAGTAGAGGTGTGGTTGTGTGTGTGTGTGTGTAAGTGTGTAAGGAAGGAGAGAGAGGGAGATGGGAAATCAATTAGCATTACATTTTTGAACTTTTTACAAGTTATCAGTAAGATAATAGTAGATATTGTTTGTCATCCTTTAAAAAAATCTCCATTAAAGATTCATTGAAAGTAAGTTAAAATAGTTGCATAAAATATATCTGTAAAATCTTGGATTCTGCAGATGTTAAATAATGACTTATTGTTGCAAGACTTGTGCCACAAGTTACTTCCCTACTTCCTTACTTCTACTTCCTGGCTACCTCAGCCTTTGATATCTTCATTTCATAACCTCTGAGAATCAGCCAGCCTAGCAGAGCTATGGTGTTTTTAACCTACTCTTTACCTTGAAACGCTCAATTTTCAGGTGTAGGAGAATCACAATTTCCATCTTCAGTATCACTGTTGAAGATTTGAGGTTAACATGCCTCAGTCACTGTTGGTTGCCAAATTTTTTTTTCTTTTTCTTTCTTTCTTTCTTTCTTTTTTTTTTTTTTCTTATCTGAAGAGTTTATTTCAAGTCTAGTGACTTCTTTTTTCTGGTATTCCTCTAGCTTCTTATAGCTTTAGCTAACATTTATTGACCATTGTGTTGCAGGCCTTTACCTGGATTATATAAATCAGTCCTCACAGCAGGCATTTGAGGGTGCTATTATTTCTTTTTAAGATTTTATTTATTATTTGACAGAGAGAGAGAGAGATCACAAATAGGCAGAGAGGCAGGCAGAGAGACGGGGAAGCAGGCTCCCTGCTGAGCAGAGAGCCCAGTGCGGGTTCGATCCCAGGACCCTGAGATCATGACCTGAGCCGAAAGCAGAGGCTTAACCCACTGAGCCACCCAGGCATCCCGAGGGTGCTATTATTATTTATCCATGTTTTATTGATTAGAAAGCTGAGGATGGGGACGCCTGGGTGGCTCAGTTGGTTGGACGACTGGTTCGGCTCAGGTCATGATCCCGGAGACCCAGGATCAAGTCCCGCATCAGGCTCCCAGCGCCACGGGAAGTCTGCTTCTCCCTCTGACCTTCTCCTTGCTCATGCTCTCTCACTGCCTCTCTCTCAAATAAATAAATAAAATCTTTAAAAAAAAAAAAAAAAGAAAGCTGAGGATGAGAAAGATTAAGAAACAAGTCAGAAGTCACATCACCATCAACTGATAGGGATTAAATTTGAACTTTGTCCATTTGACCAAACAGATTAAGCATTTAGCCATATTGCTGCTCACATCCTACATGTACTTGTATCATACCTGTAAGATAGCATTATTAATCATATTTTACATATGAGAAAACCAAGGCTCAGAAAAATGGACTAAGCTGACTACAGTCACATAGCTGACAGTGACCGTACTTAATACATTCCTTTGTGTCTCAAATTTTTATTCTCTTCTTTTAAGGTTTTCCTTTTCTACTTGCTAAATATAGAACCTTTACATTTGTAGGAAAATTTTACAAGTGCTTCAGCCTCTTCCAAATGGTCCTACTTTCTCTGCTTACATATAACTCTATTCCAGTATCTTCTTCCGATCCCAACCCTATTACAACCCTATTATTACAACCTATTACAACCCTACAACCCTATTATCTGGGATTTATTTTATTTCCTCTTAACTCGTGGCAGAATATACTGTATATCTGTTTTTATATCTTATATTGATGGATCTGAAATCTTACCACTTAATGCATGTATTCATTTTTATCTCCACACTTTTTCAGTTTACAAATCCTCCATCTTCCCAGAGATTCATCAGCCTGTTTTTACTAAATAGTATTTATGTTTGAATAACTGCTTTGATTTAAATTGTTCTTTGTTCTTGTGAGAAAGATTAAAATAGCATTTTATTAGTGTACATATGTTTAAATGTGTTTGTTTTATAATATAATAATGAAATACTTCTATTAATTTATTAACAGATCTCCCTTTTATAATGGAGGAAGCTGAAACTGTTCCAAGTGAGGTAAGGGAATTTGGAAGAGAACTTCTAATAAACACTATTTTATAAGGGGATGAAATATTTATAAAGAAATAAATATTTAAAAATGGGAAGAAAACCACCCAAGAAGTTATTCAGGTTTTTATGGTCATTTCTGTTGTGACACTGTCTCTACAGTTACATTATTTATTTAATTAAGTTATACTCTTAAAAGGGAAATTACAACATAAAATGATAATATTTTAAAATACATACAAAGATAGGGGACAAAAGATGTTGATAAAGAGAAAGTGGGCAACAAGTAAAAGTAAAAGCATGAAATTTCTGCACAATGATCTTGGAAGTGGATGCTACAGACGTAACCACATTCTTTCCTTTCTCTGTGGATTTATAATCTATATTTAAGATAGAAGTAAAAATGGAGTTCACATAATATTTGATTTAATGATATTTTCTTTGTGCTATTTTGCTATTAAAATTTCCCTTATTTTTAAAAATTTTTCCTTATTGTTATTCTTTAAAAAAGATTTATTTCTTTTAGAGTGTGCACATTTGAGTGCCAGAGGAGGGACAGAGAGAGAGAGAGAGAGAATCAGCTGAGTGCAGAGCTTGACATGGGGCTCAGTCCCATGACCCTGTGATCATGACCTGAGCTGAAATCAAGAGTTGGACACTCAATGGACTGAGCCATCCAGGCATCCCTAAAATTTCTTTTATTGTAATATATTGGTTTAACATAATAACAGCAAAATGTTGGGTTGAATTATCTTTTTTAAGATGTTGCTGATTTACAAAATCTGAATATATGAGAACCACTGCTTTATAATTGGGGCACCTGGTTGGCTCTGTTGGTGTAGTGTGTGCCTTTGGCTCAGGTCATGATCCCGCAGTCCTCTCATCAAGCCCCGCATGGGGCTCCCTGCTCAGTGGGGAGTCTGCTTCTCCCTCTCCCTCTGCCTGCTGTTCCCCCTACTTGTGCTCTCTCTGTGTCAAATAAATGAATACAATCTTTAAAAAAAAAAAAGCTGTGTGATCATTTTAATGAATAATATTCTATAGTCCATGGTTTCATGCAAGTGAAGAGTTTAACTCTTTCAATAAGGAATTTAATAACTGACAGATATTGATGGTCACTTCTTATGATAATGGATAAGGGTACAAATGATTTTTTAAGTCCAGTTTTCTTAGTTTAAAATATTTTCTAGTCAGTAATGATTAATTGGTAGCTTGCTTTATTGATATGTTTTCTAGTTGCTGGATAATGATGAGAAGAAAAGCCTGACTCTACCAACTCTGAACCAGTCAAGTCAAGATAATCCAAGTGCTGTTGCTCCTGAAAGTGATGAGTCAACAAAGGAAACAGAGGAGTCAACAAAGGAAACAGAGGAGTCAACAAAGGAAACAGAGGAGTCAACAAAGGAAACAGAGGAGTCAACAAAGGAAACAGAGGAGTCAACAAAGCAAACTCCATTGCCTGTTATTCCTATCCTGACAATAACAGAGGAGAACCAAACATCACCTCTAGAAGAATACCAATCAGAAGCTGCACCAGAGGAAAAAAAAAATATGTTCTTAACACCAGACGTAAAATTGAAAGATAGATATCCAAGGCTTTTAAAAACAGACTCATCTCCATCAGAGGTAAAATTGAAAACTAGCTACATATATCCAGGTAAAATAAAGTGGAGGAACTTAGAGTCAGCACCAGCAGAACTTAGATGGCAAAGCAACAATTTCAGCTTAGCTAGAAAGAAGAGCACAAGCTTAGTTTCTCCAGATTCAAAATCCACAGGTAGGTCTCAAACCCAAGATCCAAAGGAAGACCTTGTATTAGAAGTATAAGACTAGGGAAAACAAAATAATTCATTAAAAAAAACCAAATAAATTGAAAATGCATTCAAAAGTCTCCAAGTGGAAGTATGTCTAAGTATACTATACATTCCTACCCTACTTAGATTCAAGTAAGGAGGTAAAAAAAACCCTTGAAGGAAAAGCAGAGTGATGTGAGATACCCGTAGTACAAACTAGTCTCATGGGTGGGTATAAAATTCAGCTGAAAGTGTAACAATAGGGAGATGTAAATTCAACGGAAATTCAAAATCTGGGGAAATTATTTCAGTGGAAATTTTTAATAAAACTGTTAGAGAAAATAACATTACAAACAATTTTATAGTTTAAAATGAGAATGATTTGAATATAAATTCAAAGGGTTAACGCACGTCTCAAAATGACAGTTATTCTACTTAGATCTTTACTTCTTATTTGAATCACTATTATAGGTAGCTCCTAAAGCAGTGTAAAAATATATACTGGCACGCATTGCATGGAGCACTGGGTGTGGTGCAAAAACTATGAATTCTGTTACGCTGAAAAGAAAAAAAAAGAAAAATCAAAGAAAAATAATGTATACTGGTCAATGGGTAAACAATCTGAATTCTAAGTAAGGTTCTGCCTCCAAATACTTCAGCAAACTTGGGCACCTAAACCTCTAGACCTATTTCCTCATCTATTGAGTGGTAGATCATATCAGGTCATTTCTAAATTCTCTTCCAAATTCTAAGATAATTTTATTAAATATCTCAGTTGGGGAATTATTCTTTTTTTAATTTAATTAATTTGTTTGATAGAGTGTCTGTACAAGCAAGGGGAGTGACAGGCAGAGGGCGAGGGAGAAAAGAAACAGGTTCCCTGCTGAGCAAGGAGCCCAGTGCCGGCCTGGAGCCCAGCGTGGAGCTGGAGCCAATATGGGGCTCAGTGCCAGACCCCAGAGATCTTCGGCTCAGGTCATGATCTTGGGGTCCTCGGATTGGGCTATCTGCTCAGCAGGGAGCCTGCTTCCCTCTCTCTCTCTGCCTCCCTCTCTGACTACTTGTGAACTCTGTCTGTCAAATTAAAAAAAAAAAAAAAAGACCTAGGCATGGAACAAACACAGGGTCATTTCTGTTATTTAAATTCTGAAAAAATTCTGAAAAAATTAAATTCTGAAAAAAATAACAGAATTCTGAATTCTGTTAGTTAAAGCAAGTCTCGGGCTCAAGCCTGATTCAGTATGGGAAGGGACTGCAGAAGGGCAGGAATCTTAGAAAGTGATGTTCATTGGGGGCTCACATTTGGAGATTTAACTGCCACAAATTACCTATCTCTACCCACAAGTCATTCATGTGCCTCCCACATGCAAACTATATTTACTCCCCTTCTAAGATCCTTGCTTTATACTATTGCTGGATCAGGCTTGGGCTTGAAGTATAGAATTTGAGCATCTAAATCAGATCCAGGTAGATGAGGCTGCTTGAGTTTGGCACCTCTCAGTCTTAAGATCTGTGAACTGAAGAGACCAGTTATCTGTGTTCCGTATACACGGTGAGTAAGGAACAGGAAAACATATAGGTACTTATATTCCAAAGGTGGGAAAAGGGGAAAGTGAAGCATACAGCAGTCAGTGAGTGAGCCATAGTAATTTTGAAGCTCTTGCCTCTACCCTCACGGCTTGGCTTTACCTTCTCTTTCCGTGAGAAAGAGCTTATATTGGTAACTGAGTAACTTTGCAGCCTCTGTCTTCTCTGTAGAAAGCTGAGGGATGAGGGTTCAGAAACCTCTTTCCATTTAAATTGTCTCTGTTTCTGTCCCAGATGCTATGATTCTTAAGGAGTTTGTGATTTTCTATATTATCAAGTTATGATCTTAGCCAACTGTTACACTTCTGGATATCTTTAAGACATGCCACAGTTTACCTTTGGTTGAGAGCCAAGGTGCTGTAGTACAATATCCTTAGAATCAGAGAGGCTCAGGGTGCCTGGGTGGCTCAGTGGGTTAAGCCTCTGCCTTCAGCTCAGGTCATGATCTCAGGGTCCTGGGATTGAGCCCCGTATTGGGCTCTCTGCCCAGGCGGGAGCCTGCTTCCCCCCACCCACTTCTCTGCCTGCCTCTCTGCCTACTTGTGATCTCTCTCTCTCTTTCAAATAAATAAGTAAAATCTTTTAAAAAAATATAAAAGAATCACAGAGGCTGTCCTAACCAGCAGAGAGGATCTAACAGGCTATCTTAAGATACTTAGAATATTTTTTGTTTAGCTGAGTGGGTCTGTGAAACACTATCTTAAAACTTTTTGAGATCTGGGGGCACCTGGGTGGCTCAGTCAGTTAAGCGGCTGCCTTCAGCTCAGGTCATGACCTTAGGGTCCTGGATCAAGGCCCGTGTCAGGCTCCCTGCTCAGCAGAGAGCCTCCTTCTCCCTCTTCCTCTGTCTGCCCCTCTGCCCACTTGTGCTCTCACTCACTCGCTCGCTCTCTCTGTCAAATACATAAATAAAAATCTTTATTAAAAAAAAAAAACTTTCTGAGATCCGAACAAGAGATCTTACAGTCACACCTTTGTGATCTTGACCTTGAAACCCCATTTTCCTGATTGGAACCCAATCAATGAAGTTAGGAGGCAAGGATTTCTGTCATTGGTTCAATGGCTTAACAATGTCTTTAAGGACCCAGGAACAGGCTCTTACCTTTTCTCTTTTTCATGTTCATGCTTGTCACTTTATGATCACAAGATGTTTGCTTCAGTCCTAGGCATCATATGTAGATCAAGGCAGGTGAAAGAATGCGGGTTGAACAATCATGTTCTAGTGCCTACAGAAAACTAGGATTAAGGAAGACAGAATTGTGTTATGTGATACCACTAACATTTTATTTGTTGAATTTAACTGCCTTCCTTATGCTAAGAATTTCATTTATGAAATGTAAACCCTTGCATGATGATTGGTGGAACTGGTGGGAAATATTCCGTGATCTCTCAAATTCATTATCTTTGCTAATTCTGCTCTTTGAACCAACCCAACTCATGCATATATGAAATGTACCTTTACAATTAGTTTATCCACTTTCTTTTTTAACTCAGTAATTTTTTAACCTAGAAGTTTTTCTAATCTAATTACATCTGTGAATTCTTCAAACTAATTAAGACTATAAAAATAGAGATAAAAATAGTTTCCATGATTTTTGGAGTAGGAGAATTTTTCCAATTAATCAAAGTAGATCTTCTTTTGAAACAGATAATTTTAGTATTTCTCATCATTTTTCTTTTTGCTCATACTGTTCTCTGGAAGGTCTATTTGTCCAGTAGTATCTGAGATGGATTTTGTCAGAGATAGTTTACTTAAATCCTTCCTTTCCAGAAAAAAGGAAAAGGAGTCGTTTTATATTTTCAGTGGTTTTAATATTGCTGTCTTAGGCTTTTATTTGCCTATGAGAAACAGAAAAAAATATATATATATATAATTGGAAGCAATACCTTTCAGAGAACATCACTGAATTTTCAGTGTTTTCATATTCATTGAGCCAACATTCCTTCACTTAGCTGGGCACCCTAGACTAATTGCATGTACTACGAGCTTGAAGAAATGTGTGTCTCTATCGAGGAGTAGAAGGTTCTGTCCACTTTCTTCCAAGTCAGTCTTCACTTGAATATGGTAAATTACAAGTGGTTTCGTTAGCCTTTTAATCTGTTTTCATCTTGACTATAATAGAAACATTTTTGGACTATAGAGTACCTGTGCTTATTTTCCGTCTTGTCCCCACCTTGGTCTGCTGTCTGCCGTTCTTTGTTTTATGCCCCAAGAAGATGACTACTACGGAATGCCTTATGAGACTGTCATCCTGGCTGATTTCTTGTTACGTCCAGGAAATGGCAAATACTGGCAGAACATTGGAGGTCGATGGGGAAAGAAAGGTTGGGTTTTTCTGTCCTACTATTTTCCTGCCTTGGTGCTGTGGTTCTGACAATAAATTTTCCTTCATATCTACAGCTTCAGCTGAGTGGCCCCAGCTCCATGATTTCAGCTATTACCAGGCTCTGCCTGGAGTGGTAATATTTTTTCAGTGTTTCCCTCAACATTCATTATTGGTTCCTTATCCATAAATATACTTTCATTAATAGTAGAGCTTTTTTCTGTTGAACCATTTTAGAGGAATACTAATTCCTGACCTAACTCTAACTAGTAATATTCCCAGTTTTCTGGTATGCATGCATATTTTCCTCTATTTTTTTAGCTCTGATTTTTTTTTAAATTTGCAGTATAGTTGATACACAGTTTCCCGTGTTTTTGGTTTTTGGCTCATTTCACAGCAGCTTTGTATTCAAATGATCATTTTGATCTGAATGTTCATTATGCATTTTTAAAGTACAAAATTGAAAATGATGTGTGATTATTAAAATTTAAGCAATCCTCCCCAAATGTAAGAAAGAGCCCATAATTCTACCATCCAGAAATTACCAGTGTTAATATTTAGTGGCATCATTTCATAAATCTTTTGATATTTTTGGGAGATACTCTCCATGGTTCTTCTGAGAGGTATAGGATTCTTTTCCTATAACATAATCAGTTGCATGTGATCTTGTTATCTGGCTCACTTTGCATTACTTTGGGAATCAGGCTTGGGGAACTGATGTAAAAATGCTTATACTCTGGCTGTTGTGATTGCTCTGAGTAATAAACTTTTGTTTCTGACCCAGGAAACTCATTTCTTCTATCGGCCTCCATGAAACTGTGGCAAGCTAACTAGTTAGCTTACAAGCATGGTACATTCTTGACAGCTTTGGTGACAAGACGGGATACTGACAGACATGGCTTTCTAAAAAATGAAGGATCAGGACCTTGTGGTCTGATCAGTTGCATTTGGGAGA
Organism: Mellivora capensis; assembly: GCA_004024625.1. Classification (NCBI taxonomy): domain Eukaryota; kingdom Metazoa; phylum Chordata; class Mammalia; order Carnivora; family Mustelidae; genus Mellivora; species Mellivora capensis. The sequence goes on from PISX010021344.1 coordinate 20,194, forward strand.
AGCCCACAGGAATTGGTGGAAAGTGATGATCAAGTTGTATGATCAGTCAGTCAATAAATAGTCCTTTACTCTAGACTATTGGAGAGATGGTTGCAAGTTAGGTGTTGGGAATTAGGCTTAAAAACAGCTGCCTGAACAGTGCCCTGGATGTTGCTAATTATCCTCAGGTAGGGAGACTTCCTTGCCAGTCTGATGATCCACCTCAATATCTGTCCCATTTTAACAATTAGTACTAAGGTCAATCCTGAATGAGCAGAGGATTCTGCTCTTAGACAACAGTTACAGAGTTGTATACCTACACTCAGGATCATAGAGTGGAAATTCATGACTTATGGACAGAAACCAAGTGAATCATTAAAACGTTGGCTGGTTTTCTTGGGAGATGAGGATGTAGGCTATATAATACCTATAAAAGAAGGATGGCAATGGCTGAGCCATCTTAGGAGGGTAAGTACTCCTGTAGTATATGGTGATAATCTTGTATCCATTCCAAAATAACAGTGAGAGATCACAATTTTTTGTCTTGAGTTCTGGCTGCTGAAAGATTTGTCTGTCTTGAGACAGACAAACCCTGGTGGGAAATCATAATGGGCATTGACTAGTATTTGGGCACTTACTACCTTGAATTGTGTACGCAACGCTGATGACAATGATCCACTGACTCAAAGCAACAGACCCAAAGAAATAGAAATTCTTAAAGTCAGCTCTGGTGCCATGGAAAACTCCCTCAACCCTTATGTTGAAGCCAGGGAAGAATTTGAGATGTCATCATGGTAAAGGGACAGCAGATGCTCTCGATTGAAGTGGACTCCACACTGCATCATTACTGTGCCAGCCAAGCTTAAGTCACCTGAGGACACACACACCTCATGGACCTATCCAGAAAGCAGTGTGGCTATGGCTCTCAAATCAAATAATTCCCAAAGGCAAAATAGATGGTGTCAACTATGAAGACCTTGTTGCCTGATATAGAGTGTTGGACAGACCAGCAACATTAAAAGTTCATTTGATTGAACCTCGAGTTGCTATTACACCACTCCAAACTGAAAGTAAACATGAAGTCTTATTAGATGGCATGGAGTGGCCTCCTACTTCTCAACACCTTGACACCTTCCTTTCCTCTTAACCCGATCCCAGATGCTTTAAAGAGAAACATGATTTAAGGTGGAGCCAAGATCTTCCTGTCCCTAAAGAGGATAGAAGGTTCTATGCAGCCACTGCACTGGGGAATTTCAGAGAGGGTAGGGACCTAATCTTTTATGGCTTTGTTGGTTGTGAATGTTCAAGTCTCTATCTTATCCAGATCTATGGAAGAAAAATTAAGCTGGATTCAACTTACAGGGTTGGGGCAGTATTCACAATAGAGAAGGAAATTAATATTACCTTCTGGATGGATCTCTTTATGTCAATTGAATGTACCATTGTTCCCACATCTGAATATGTGGTAGGAATTATTATGTTATATACTTGTCTGTCTCCATCTCATAGAGCCACATGTAGAGAAGTGCTGGTGGGACATGTAAATTACTACCCAACTCAACTCATTTCTGTAGGCCCTTTCAGATGGTCCAACAGAAAGACTAAAGTCCTAGAAGGAATAGGGAAATCACAGCATTCATTAAGGACTTAAAGGCAGCAGGGAAAGTAAGAGCTGCATTATCTCAATACCCCATCCCTGTATGGCCAATGAACTCACTGTTGAAGTTGGAGACTTAGAGTTATTATCAACTGAATCTACTTGTTGCTTCTGTATCCCAGCTGTTTCAGATAATTGTGATTATAACTGTATCTACTACACAAGAGTGATGGCACTTGGTGTGCTGTGTTGTACACTGCCAACACCACCTTTGCCATACCACTGACACGTGAGGGTCAAGCTAGTTTGCTTGTGATTTTCATACTTAGCCAGGATACCTACTTACCTGCTACTTTCTACCGGTGAGTGGGTCTGAGCTCCTGAGCGCAGATGCACTCTGAAAGCAGGATGGTGCATGAGCGAGGAGGGGGTACTGATGCTGAGATAAGATAAAGGACCAAAATAGAAACAAAAGCCTTCTAGGAGCAACTGAGTAGCTCAGACAGATAAACATCTACTCTTGATCTCAGCTCAGGTCTTGATCTCTGGGTCATGAGTTCAAGCACCACTTTGGGCTCCATGCTGGGCATGGAGCCTACTTAAAAAAACAAAAAACAAAAAACCTTCTAGTTGCTCTGGATGTCCTCCAAAGGCTAGCCTACCTCACACCCTTTTTCTTCCAGTGCTCCCAATCTGGAAATGATAATCTTCTGATGGCTATTCTAACTGTCGGTAGCCCCTAGCATGAAGGAAAGTCTGTGTTACAGGAGGGGGGGAAAATAGCTGAAATCAGCTGATTGAGTTTGGGCAAAACTTGCAATGGGGGAAAAAGTTAAAGTGACCTAATGGGTAGGGCCCTCTCTGCTGAGCCAATATACTGTTATAGCTCTCACCACTACCCATATAATGAAATTGATGTGTTGCATGCAAAGCATAGACACTCACAGATGATCAGAAGACATTTTCCCATTCAGGGTTACCGCCACAGGTACAGAAGTCCTTGTCATTTGCCACAATGGTGGATCAGGATATATGTGAGTGCCTCTACCCTCTGATTTCTAAAGATGTTCTGTTGGTTAGCAAGTCAAAAGTCTCCATCTCAGTGGCTCAGTTCCAACTGCCTTCAGGGGTGACTGATAAACCCTGAAAAATTCAAGGACCTGCTTACCAAATAGATTTTATTGGAACTAGGTGGACAGATTCACAGTTCTCCAATTCTTTTGGCAGTCAAAGAAAAAGTGCTGTTGTTCCAACCACATATCACCCAAAAGGAGGCCCAGCATATTTTAAAACTATGGGTATGAGACACTCTGTATACATCATTAAGCATTCAGCATGCTTTGAGTGGGGCCTATAAACCAGTTGGTTTTACTGGCCAAGCAGTAGTAGTATTTTAAAGGGGTACATCTGACTTGGTCCTAGCATCATTCTGGTTTTGCATGAAAAAGTAAAAGCTACTGATTCTGACCCCAACTTCCCCTCCAATTGCACCTGAAGCAAAGCCAATGACTCATAGGAGCCCTGGGATTCACAGAGGTACCCCAAAATACCTAGGCAAAGTTCACCGATGGTTCAGCTAATCTGAAACCTGATGGTGTCAATTAGCTCCTATGGCTGTTTAAGGGTCAGCTATGGAGAAGCAAAAATGGATGTGGATACTTGACTCAGTTGGGCAGAACTCTGGCCAGTACTACTCTTAAGAACATTGTTATATTTTTACTTACTTCTTGGCTACTTACTACTTACTTACTACTTGGCTTAGCTGCCTGGTTCATCATTTGGAAAATCACAGACTGCCAGATTAAAGACACTTCTCTTGGGACTGCAAACTATAGAACCAAATTACTACTATGAAAAGAACACCCGGGTCACTTAACACAGATGTATACAGTAAGGGCATGTTCTTGATGAGACTGACTAGAGTCAAGCTGCTGATTGAGCCTTTACTCCCCAGGTTGCCACCTTTGTTTCCTGGAGTTATTGTTATACTGGATACAGCAACACATCCACCTTCATAGCAGGGAACAAAGTAAAGAAGTCAACTTTGGTGAAGTTCTGATGTAGACTAGGCTACCACTGCATGCCCAACTTGATTCCTTCCAAATGTTGACCCATTTGTCTTATGGTAGGAGAGCTTACATTGCAAGTATCCCACACCTCCTCTTAGCATTGGACTTTGGGACACGTTTGGTGGTAATTGGTTGATAATTTTTCAGGCTACGATACTACTTTCAGTCCAGTCAGATGACTCCAGCTACATCCACATCATTGTAAGTGGCAAGATTTCATTCTTTTTTCCTGAATAATATTCCATTGTGTGTGTGTGTGTGTGTGTGTGTATTTTGTGTGTCTGTGTATATATACATATATGTGTGTGTGTGTGTGTGTGTGTACACCACATCTTTTTTGTCCATTCATCAGTCAGTGGACACTTGGGCTACTTCCATAATTTGGCTACTGTAGACAGTGCTGCTGTAAACTTCATGTTTCCCTTTGAATTAGTATTTTTGTATTCTTTGGATAAATATCTAGTAGTACAATTGCTAGATCATAGGGTAGTTCTATTTTTAACTTCCTGAGGAGCCTCCATACTGTTTTCCACAGCTGTTGCATCAGTTTGCATTCCCACCAAGAGTGTACAAGTGTTCCTTTTTCTTTGCATCCTTGCCAACAAGTGTTGTTTCATGTGTTGTTGATTTTAGCCATTCTAAAAGGTGTGAGATGATATCTCATTGTAGTTTTGATTTTGTATTTTGCGTGATGTTGAGCATCTTTTCATGTGTCTGTCAGCCATCTGTATGCCTCCTTTGGAAAAATATCTATTCATGCCTTCTGCCCAATTTTCAATTGGATTATTTATTTTTAGGGCATTGAGTTTTATAAGTTCTTTATATATTTTGGATACCAGCCCTTTATTAGATATGTCATTTACAAATATCTTCTCCCATTCTATAGGTTGCCTTTTGGTTTTGTTGATTGTTTCCTTTGCTACACAAGAGCTTTTTATTTTGATGTAGTCCCAATAGCGTTATGTTTGCATTTGTTTTCCTTGCCTCTGGACACTTATCTAGAAAGAAGCAGCTATGGCTAATGTCAAAGAAATCACTGCCTGTGCTCTCTTACAGGAATTTTTTTGGTTTCAGGTCTCACATTTAGGTCTTTAGTCCATTTTGAATTTATTTTTATGTATGGTGTACACAAAAAAATTATTTTGTATATGGTCCAGTTTTATTCTTTGCCAGATTTTATGTTTTTGTCACAATTTACCTCTTCTAATATTGTGAATCCATTCATAGATTATTATGTAGTTATTTTTAATACTTTGTCCCTTAACCTTTATACTAGAGTTAAGTGATAATATACCTTCATATTATAGTGTTAGACTGTTCCAATTTTGGCTGTATACTTATCATTACCAGTGTGTTTTATATTTTCATTTGTTTTTTATGTTATTAATTAGCATCCTTTCATTTTGAAGAACTACTTTCAGCATTTTTTTGTAAGGCAGATATAATGATGATAAACTCCTTCAGCTTCTGTTTCTCTGGGAAAGTATTTCTTTCATTGCTGAAGGACAGTTTTTCTGAGTAAAATATTCTTGATTGGCAGGTTTTTGTTCTTTCAGCACTTTGGCTGGCAAGGTCTCTGCTGATAGCCTTGTGGGGATTCCTTTGTATTTAAGGAATTATTTTTCTTTTGCTGCTTTTAAAATACCCTCTTTGTCTTTGATAATGGACAGTTTTATACTCCCCAGATCCATCCATGTTGTGGCAAATGGCAAGATTTCATTCTTTTTTATGGCTGAATAATATTCCATATATATAAATATATATACGTTACAGCTTTATCCATTCATCTATTGATGGGCACTTGGTTTTCTTCCATTATTTGGCTATTGTGAATAATGTGGCAATAAATATAAGAGTGCTTATATCTTTTTGAATTAGTGTTGTCACATTCTTTGGGCAGATACCCAGCAGTGTGATTACTGGATCACAGAGTAGTTTTATTTTTAACTTTCTGAGGAACCTCCCTACTGTCTTCCATGGTGGCTGTACCAGTTTGCATTTCCACCAACAGTGCACAAGGGTACCCTCTTCACCACATCCTTGCCAACACTACTTGTTTCTTGTGCTTTTTAAATTTTAGCTATTCTGACAGGTGTGAGGTGATTTTTCATTGTGGTTTTGAATTGCATGTCCCTAATGATGACTGATGTTAAGCATCTTTTCATGTGTCTGTTGGCCATCCATTGGTCTTCTTTGGAGAAATGTCTTATGTCTGCTGCCCACTTTTTAACTGGATTATTTGGTTTTTGGACATTGAGTTTTATAAATTCTTTATATATTTTGAATACTAAGCCTGTATTGATTTTGCCATTTGCAAATATATTCCCTTTCTGTAGGTCGTCTTTTAGTTTTGTTGATTGTTTCCATTGCTGTACAAGCTTTTTATTCTATTTTATTTTAATTTTAATTAAAGATTTTATTTAAGAGAGTTTTTTTAAGATTTAAGATTTAAGATTTTATTTAAGAGAGTGCACAAAGGGAGAGGGAGGAGCAGACTCCCTGCTGAGCAGAGAGCCCAATGGTGGGGCTCGATCCTAGGACCCTGAGATCATGACCTGAGCCGAAGGCAGATGCTAAACTGACTGAGCCATGTAGGCACCCCAAGAAGCTTTTTATTTTGCTTGTAGTCCCAGTGGTATATTTTTGCATTCATTTCCCTTGGCTTAGGAGACATATCTAGAAAAATGTTGCTACAGCTGATGTCAGAGAGATTAGTGCCTATGTTATCTTCTAGGATTTTTAAGGCTTTGGGTCTCACATTTAAGTTCTTAATCCATTTTGAGTTTATTTTTGTGTATGGGGTAAGAAAGTGGTCCAATTTCATTCTTTTGCATGTAGCTGTCCAGTTTTCCCAGTACCATTTGTTGAAGAGACTTTCATTTTCCCATGGGATATTCTTGCCTCCTTTGTTGAAGATTAAGTGGCCATATAATTGTGGCTTTATTTCTTGACTTTCTATTCTATTCTGTTGATTTATGTTCTATTTTTGTGTCATAGCTAATTACAAATAATCTGAGTTCACAGATTCCATCTTCTCTACTGCATTTTTCATTTCACTTATTCAGCTTCAGAATTTATTTCGTTCTTTTTTATGACCTATTTCCCTATGAAACTTACCATTTTGTTTTTATATTGTTTTCCTGATTTTGTTGAATTATTTGTGTTCTCTTGTTGCTTGCTGACCTTTCTTAAAGCAACTATTTTGAATTCTTTATTGGGAAGATTGCCGATCTCCATTTTTTTTGGCCAGTTACTGAGAAATTATTGTTTTCCTTTGGTGTGTAGTGTCACATTTCTGTGATTTTTCATGTTCTTTGATGTCTTGCATTGCCGTCTTTAAAAAAAAAAAAGATTTTATTTATTTACTTGAGAGAGAACACAAGTAGGGGGAGGGGTGGAGGAAGGAAGACTCCCCTCTGATCAGGGAGCCGAATGCAGGGCTCACTCCCAGGATGCCAAGGTCATGGCCTGAGCTGAAGTCAGACACTTAATGGACTGAGCCACCCAAGCGCCCCTGCCTTAGTTTACTTTTGATATCCAATTTAGACTAGTGTTACAGAATGAGATGAGAAATAGTCTTACCAAAAAGCAGCAGCAGAAGGAGGAAATAGAGGTGAAGACAGAGAAGAAGAAAAGGGAAAGGAAAAAAAATGTGGATGCAGGAGAGGAAATAAACATACACTGAAAAAGAGGTCTACAATTTAATCCAATTAAACTTGTGATAAATGCCTATATTAAGAAAAAAGAGAAATTGCAAGTAAAACACCTAACTTTACACCTCAAGGAACTAGGAAAACAAAGAACAAACTAAGGCCAAAGCAGAAAGAAGGAAATAAGAAAGATCAGAAAGAAATAAGTTAAATAGAAACCAGAAAAACAATAGAAAAGATCAATGAAACTAAGAGCAGGTTTTTGAAGAAATAAACTAAGAGAATACTCAAATAAAATTGGAATTAACAGATGTTACAACTGATATCACAGAAACACACAGACTCATAAGAAACTCTTGTGAACAATTATATGCCAACAAATTCGATTACCTAGAAGAAATTAACTAATTCCTGGAAACATACAATTTAGACTGAATCATGAATAAATAGAAAATCTGAATAGACTAATAATGAATAAGGAGATTAAAATAACCAAACCCTCCTGACAAAAAAAAGCCCAGAACCAGTTGGTTTTACTGATGAATTCAACAAAACACTTAAAGAAGAATGAATAGAAATCCTTCTCAAACTCTTCCAAAAAATTAAATAAGAAGAAACTCCCAAACTCATCTTACAAGGTCAGCATTACCCTGATACCAAAATCAGATAAAGATGCTACAAGAAAAGAAAGCTGTAGACTGACATCCCTGATGATTATGGATGCAAAAATTTCTCAGCAAAATCTTAGCAAACTGAGTTTGCATATTAAAGCGATCATATTACCACAATCACATGGGATTTATCCTTGGGATGCACAGGTGGTTCAATATAAGCAAATCAGTAAATGTGATATACCACATTAGCAGAATTAGATAAAAATTATATGATCATTTCAATAGATGAAGAAAAACATTTCACTAAAAGATCTTTCATGATAAAATATCTTAACAAATTGGGTATGGAAGAAACATACCTCAACATAATAGAGATCAAAATATATCAAACCCACAGCTAACATCATCCTCACTGATGAAAGTTTGAATGCTTTACTCTAACATCAGGAATAAGACATTTTTACCACCTTTACTCAATGTAGTATTGGAAGTCCTATCCAGAGAAATCAAGATAAAGATAAAGAAATAAAAGGCACCTAAATCAGAAAGGAAGAAGAAAAATTGTCTTTATTTGCAGATGGTAACATTCCATATGTAGAAAATCCTAGATTAAAAAAAAAAATCTGTTAGAACTAATTCGGTAAATTTGGAGGTATAAAATCAGTACACAACATCAATTGTGTGTCTATATCTTAACAATGAAATATCTGAAAAAGAAATAAAAACAATCCTATTCATAATAGCATCAAAAACAATAAAATACTTAGAAATAAATTTAACCAAGGAGGTGAGAGATCTGTGCATTGAAAGCTGTAAGACTCTAATGAAAGAAATTGAAGAAGATGCATCTAAATGGAAAGATATTCTATGTTCATTGATCAGATAAATGAATGCTGTTAAAATGTCCCTATTACAAAGCCATCTATTGATTCAGGGCAATACTTAAAACTTCAAAAACATTTTTCAGAGAAAAAATCCTAAAATGCATGTGGAACTACAAAGGACCATAAATAACCAAAGCAAACTTGAGAAAGGACCCAGCTAAAGGGCCCCCACTTACTAATTTTAAACTGTATTACAAAGCTATAGTAATCAATATAGTGTGGCATTGACATAAAAACACACGCATAGACTAAGTGAATAAAACAGAATCCCTAGATAGGAACCAACACAAATACAGTCAACTAACAATTGGCAGGCAACCAAGAATACTATGAGGAATGAGGAAAAGATAGTCTCTTCAGTTAGCAGTACCATGAAAACCAGATAACCACATGCAGAAAAATGAATTTTATACTAGAGCTAAGTGATAATATGCCATCATATTACGGTACTAGACTGTCCTGATTTTGACTGTATACTTACCATTACCAGTGTATTTTATATTTTCATACGTTTTTATGTTATTAATTAGTATCCTTTCATTTTGAAGAAATACTTTCAGCACTTTTTGGTAAGGCAGGTCTAATGGTGGCAGTTGCTGGCCACATACTGGCCATAGAGATTCTCACAGGCCCTGAGCCCGTGACCCTCCATACCCAGCTGCCCATTATGCCTTGGTCATGGAATTAGCACCTGGCCAACTCACTCAGCACAACCACCAAAGCCTTCTTGCTAGATGGAACCAAAGGTGGGTCCTCTGTACTCAGTCCCTTGCCAGGTACCACAGTAATGGAGGAGATCACCCCTTGCCCAAACCATTTGGTTACCTGGGGAGCCCCTTGAGATCAACTTAGTAGTGAAGCATGGTTCTCTCTTTATAACTACTTTTTGATATTTTCATTATTATGTGTGTTGGTGTGGACCACTTTGGTTTGATTTTGTTGGGGTTTGCCATGCCTCCTGGATCTGGGTGTTGGTTTTCTTCCCCAGATTCTACAAGTTTTTTAGCTTTTATTTCTTCAAATAAATTTTTTCCTCCTTCTTCTCTTTTCTGGGGCCTCTATAATGTGAATGCTATTACGTTTGATGATGTCGTTGAAATCCCTTAATCCATTTTCATTTTTTATTATTCTTTTTTTTCTGTTCCATATGGTTGTTTTCTATTACTATTTTTTCCAGCTCTTTAATCCTTTTTCTGCTTCCTCTATCTATGATTTATTCCCTCTAGTGTATTTTTAATTTCAGTTATTGAGCTCTTAATCTCTGAATGGTTCTTTTTATATATTCTCTATCTCTTTGTTGAAAGTCTGAGATCCTCTACTCTTTTCTCAAGTCCAGTATCTTTATGGCCAATACTCTGAATTAGTTCTCTGGCATATTGCCTATAGCCATTTCATTTAGCTCTTTTATGTGACTTTATTCTGTTCTTTCCTTTGGTACATCTTCCTGTCTCCTCATGTTGTCTCTCTGTATATGTTTCCATGTATTAAGCAAGTCAGCTACATCTCTTGATCTTGAAAGTAGTGACCTTAAGAAGAGGTACTTTGGTGTCCTGTAGTGATGTTCCCTCTTCACCAGAACCAAGAGCTTCAGGGGTGTTTCCTCTTTGTGTTGCATGTGCCCAACTCTTGTGATTGAGCCTGTTTGCGTCCAGTCCAGTCAGCTGCAATGGTCACCTTGCCTATTGTGGGCAGTGCTGTTAAGAGGCTAGTCTGGGGTTGCCTTGGGCTTGTAGTTTAGTCAAACCAGATGAGTGCCCTCAGCCCATTTGCCAGGACTGTGGTCAGGGTGCGCTTCCTGAATTGTTCCCTGAGAGTCTTTCATTGTTGGGTGAGTCCGGCACTTAGACCTGATGTCCAACTCTAGTACATATGTTTGGGTTTCAGTCAAACAAGTGTATGTGGTTATCTTCCCCTCTTCCCAAGGTAGGAGTCACTTTGGAGTAGTGTGTTAGAAAAAGAAATTAAACCTCCTTCCCAAGTTCCCACGGTCTTTTCAAACTGCCGCTCTAGTGTTGTTATCTCAGTGGGGTTGTTTGTTACACTGGCCTTTTAAGGTGGGACTCAGCTTCCAGTCATCCTCTGGCTCTCTTAGAGCAAACCCTGCTGATTTTTAAAGTTTCCAAAGTTAAGCCCTGCTGACCTTAAAAACTTGTGAAGTTAAGGCCCTCTGGTTTTCAAAGCCAGATGTTATAGGGATTCGTCTTTTAAGTGTCAGTCCCCCTTGCCTGGGGTGCTGGGGTGGAATCTGTTCTTCTTCCTTCTCTGTGCTTGTGGTGTCCCCCTTTTGTGGTTAGTCTTTCTGGGTGTTTGGACCCCACCCCATGTCTGTTCCTTCTACCCTTTCTGATGTGGCCTCCTCTCTATGATTAACTGTAGAGGGTGTGTTCTGCCCAATTAATAATAAAATAATGGCACTTTCTTTTATGCTTACCATTTCATACCTCAACAACCTACTAATAAAATGTTTCAACTATGCAAGTTATCTCATCATCTCCAGTTATACTGGAGGTTAAATTGTAAATGAATTCTTTTCCTTAATATAGTAAGGCCAAATGGTAACATTAGATCTCATTTTATTACTTATAGCCATCAATAATGCTGTTTAAAAATCATATTGATATTTAGTTACTTTTCATTCACTTATCTTTGTTTTTATTTCAGAGTCCTTATTGTTCCACTGGCACAATGAACGAAAATATAAAACTTCCTTATACTGTAGGTAAGTTATTATTTGTATATATATTGTTTAGATTTTCAGATATTCAGTGAAATAGAAAATATGAACTCACATGAAGTTATAATTATCAAGACTTTCCTCCAAAATGTAAATTATGCTATGATGCTTTGTGATTATTGGCATGAAAAAACCTATGGGGATTACAATATTAATTGGAAATCAAGCAAAGCAAAATAAGGATCACCTTAAAATCCTGGATAATACTTATTTTACATGATTATAATTTACTAAACAATTTACTAGATTTATGTGTGTTTACAAACATTTCATCTACCCTGTAAATCTACCTAATGAAGATATTTTTCTGATTGAAGATGTTCAGTGATATCATTATGAAGACATATTTGACATATCAGTAAACCCAAAGGATACAATCAAAATATTTAACAACCATTACATACAGAAGCATGGAACAACCAAATTTGGGTTAGAGTTCTAGAAGGACCCCTACTGTGCTGTACTGGGATTAAGGGAAATGGTAGATTTCTATGGGAATCAGGTAACCAAAGCAATGAACGTAAGGTGGGCATTTGAACATCTTGAGGCAGCAACTTTTTATAAATTAGTACAGAATGTTTTAATATTTAACAACTGGAATAGTTGTAATTGTGTAGTGATTGAATATCCATCCAGAGAGATTGTAGTAATCTAATTAAAATGAAGAGAAAATAAGATAACAAGAACACTTGACAGGAAAAATAAGTAAGCAAGCACATTTCTTTGTAACAAGCAAAATTTCTCCAACACTCCATCTTATGGGCTCTCTGATGAAAATGTGATTGACAAGTATGTTTTTAGAACAGAGATTTGCCCCAAAAGGGAAATTTTGCTTATTTGAATAGTTGAATATAATGAAATAAAGATGATTAGAAATTAATACTTTAGGCATATATGTTTTTACATTTATATATATGTACACTAATGTATATGTATTTATACATTTATTCTATACATCAGTAGCAATTCTACGAACATATGTTGGGGTGCAGGAAGCTATTCTGAAACATAGGATATCAGTTTCAGGAACTAATATTTTAAATGTCAGGAAAGTTTTAAAGTACACCTAAATTATTATTTATTCTAGAAGAAGAATGATGATTTGGATTAACATTCAGGAGTAATAAGACAACTTGGGGGTGCCTGGGTGGCTTAGTCGTTAAGCATCCGCCTTTGGCTCAGGACATGATCCCAGGGTCCTGGGATCGAGCCCCACATCAGGCTCCCTGCTTAGTGGGAAGCCTGCTTCTCCCTCTCCTACTCCCCATGCTTGTGTTCCCTCTCTCACTGTCTTTCTCTGCCAAATAAATAAATAAAATCTTTTTTTTTAAAAGGACAACTTGGGAGATTGGGATGCGTGAGTATTCATAATAGGATTCCTACAAAACTTGCAATCTAATACCCTTTGGATTCTTGTAACCATAAAGAACCTTTGGGGTAAATCTGATACAGTTGCAAACAGGTTCCTTATTCTATTATTTCAAACTGTTCCTTGAAAAAGAGAAATACCCTATCAAATAATAGAAAATATTAATGAGGGGATTAAACCGGACCTCACCTCTGCCTTGGTGCTAACTCTGCGACCTTAGGGAATCATTTGTCTTACAAAAAACTTAATTTTCCTATTTTCAAAACAAAAGTACAGAACTAAATACTAACAATAAATGTTTCAACACTTTCCTTGCCATTGCCTAATATTGCCTTATTTAATCTTCATAACTTTGTAAACGCTTCCCATATATTTATTTAATTTTCACACAACTGTGTAGGGTTCACACTACTATCCTAGTTTTACAGATGAGGCAACTGAGGCATGGAAAGGCTGAGTAATTGGAAAATTATGTAAAAGAAGTATGTGAACCAAGTCAGTGATCCAGTTATCTCTGGAGGGTAAATAACCTTTATAAGCAGTGTCAAATCAAATACAGGATTAGAAAGAACATCTATAAGGAAGATGTGGTCCATATACACTATGGAGTATTATGCCTCCATCAGAAAGGATGAATATCCAACTTTTGTAGCAACATGGACGGGACCGGAAGAGATTATGCTGAGTGAAATAAGTCAAGCAGAAAGAGTCAATTATCATATGATTTCACTTATTTGTGGAGCATAACAAATAACATAGAGGACATGGGGAGATGAAGAGGAGAAGGGAGTTGAGGGAAATTGGGGGGGAGGTGAACCACGAGAGACTATGGACT
>PISX010021345.1:0-33846 GCA_004024625.1 Mellivora capensis
ATAAAAGAGGGTGTCAGCAATTCCATCCAAATAACACAAACTCTAAGGAGCAGAGGGATTCAAGGGAGACAGCATCTCTCTCTCTTTTCTCCCCTTCCCTAAGTTTTCTGGTCTTTCATCTCTCTACGTCTGTAACCAGAAGATCATTCCATTCAACACTTTTTCAAGGATTTTGGGAAAGCAATCTGAAGAAAACCCCTTTGGTGGGGAGGGGTGTCCAACCATGTCAAAGATAACTCTGTTTGACAAGCTCCACCAGGAAAATCATGCTGTCCACAAGTCATCCTTGCTCCTCCTGGCTGAGTTCAGGTCAGCCGATGGATTGCCTAGTCTATCCCATAGGATAACGTTTCATTTGACTGAAATTCTTTACATATACACATGTATGTATTCTGTTTACAAAGTTTCATCACATGAAACTAAATTATATCATTATGTATTTTTTGAGGTCTAAGACCCCAATTTGACTGTACTATGAAGAGTTGTTCTTTAGATGCTTTGTCTGCAGAGGTTTTACATGATACTCGTAGATTTTCGGAGCAGGCCCCAGTTTTAACTGAAGTCCCGTCAACACATCATTTCTTGTCATCAATAGCAGGGATTTTCCATCAATTTCCCATGACGTGGAGGAATTTGATGAAATAGGCTGTCCTTTTCCACTTCAGTCTTCCCTCTCACATTTTCTAGGACTTTTTTGTAACAACTCTCTTGCCATTCACTGTCTGGCTACAAGTGGTGACCAGTCTGAAGTTTCCCATTCCACTGCTTACAAAGGGTACAAATGTCCCAGAGGAAGGGGGACTTGGTCTGGAGCCCAGGGATACAAACGTGGAAAATCCTGTGTCCAATATGGGGATGACATCAAAGAAGGAGGAGTGAAATCTCCTGGCCTTACCCACATGACCAGTGGAAAAACAATCTCCTGAGAAGAAGTCTTCATCTTCAAAGACATTTTGAAAGCCACAGTGTGGCCTCTCAAACCGTGGTTTCTCTTCCAAGCAGTTTTTGTCTCTGCAGTCACCTGTATTTTCCATTTTGATGTGGTTCTCTTTGGACTTGTCATAGTTGTTGCGTTTCTTGGCATCAGACAGGACGTCATAGGCTTCTGCTACTCGTTTGAATTTCTCCTCAGCTGCCTCCCTGTTTTCTGGGTTCTTGTCTGGATGTACCTGAAGAGCTAACTGGTAGTAAGCCTTCTTAATATCAGCGGGGGATGCGTTTTGAGGCACACCTAGTACTCTGTAGTAATTCATCATGTTTCTTTAAAGGACATGTGCTCCTTCTTCCTCTTTATCTTTATGCCAACTGAATGTCAACATCTGGATGATCTTGATCTGACTGCTCCTGAAAAGCACTAGCTTGCTCCTCAAATCCTGCTGTTCGGAAATAGTTGACGACATCCATCACGGCCCAGTCTGCAGGATCCGGCGGCCTCCCATTCTCCATGGAATTTTTTACACCGACAGAGCCATTTTCCTTGTTTTCCATGTCAACAGATAGCATGGGAAGGCTGCAGGGTTCCTTTACTTCCGCAACTCCCCGCATGGCCGGCGCCGGGAGGCTTTCCCCCGCACGGAGCTCAGCGGCCACCACGCGCCCAACCCGGGTGCAGTCGGCCGGTTGCCTATATATATTTTTTATGTCTTATTTTTTTATTTGATAGACAGAGATCACAAGTAGGCAGAGAGGCAGGCAGAGAGAGGAAGGTAAGCAGGCTCCCTGCTGAGCAGAGAGCCCAATTTGGGGCTCTATCCCAGGACCCTGAGATCATGACCTGAGCTGAAGGGAGAGGCTTTAACCCACTGAGCCGCCCAGGTGCCCCCGGTAAATTTATATTTTGTATCAAAATATGAAATAAACAAGGTCTGAGTTTCAAATGAACAATATAGCAACAACTTATCTAGTGAAATTTGTCTTTCAAAAATATGTGTTGATACAACAAATTCTGGGGAGAGTCATTAAGAGTAACAGTAAAATATATTGATAGAAGTATTTACAAATTTCAGTATGAAAAAATCAGGCTTGAGGACATCTTCCATTTAAAAGTCTGGTCTTATGCATCCAGATAAACATGCAATTATAGTAAGAGTATTTTTCATAAATACAAGAATAGAGTTCATTAAGAATGCCAACAATTTCAAATTTAAGAACACGAAAATGTAATTTTGAAGAAGATTGCAGGAAACTTTGTAGAGAAATAATATCATTAAGGAAAATACCACTGGAGCATATTTGAATACAAATATAGATGCAAGTGTATGATCATGTTCCGAGAGTAATTATTACTGGGTGATTTTCATTTTGAATGACAATAATTACTACGTGGGATTTTTTTAGTATTTAAATAATATACAGAATTCTTTAAAAATTTTGCTTTCATTGATATGGGAATGTTTTATGTTTATTTTAATGACATTAAATCATTTTTGAATGTGACTGTGTCATAGATCTAATATAATGAAACCAGTAAGTTGATCACTAGATCATTACTCGTGATTTTATGTGATTGATGTTGTTAGTGGAGTCCCTCGCTCTGCAAATGTTGTGGGTCTGGTTTCTCAATTATGCTGCAATTCTATGTGCAAAACCTTTAGTACGGTGCCTGGTTCATTGTAATCTCTTATTATTACCATAAGCAGCTTAGTGGGTGACATCCCGAGTCACCTAACCTTCAATAATCCCTTTCTTGTGGCCTGTGGAGCACTTTCGTTGCCTGTAAGCTCAACACTGTTGTGTGTGATGTTTTCTTTTTTAACCCTATTCCATAAGTTCTTTTTTTTTTTTTTTTCACTTGCCCTATGTGGCATTTCCTTTGGACACTGTTAGTTTTCCTATTTCTTTTTTTTTTAAGATTTTATTTATTTATTTGACAGAGATCCCAAGTAGGCAGAGAGGCAGGCAGAGAGAGAGGGGGAAGTAGGCTCCCTGCTGAGCAGAGAGCCTGATGCAGGGCTCGATCTCAGGACTTTGAGACCATGACCTGAGCCGAAGGCAGAGGCTTTAACCCACCGAGCCACCCAGGTGCCGCAGTTTTCCTGTTTCTTTACCTGGCATTTCCTGTCCATTCCACTTCTTTGCAAGCATCCTGCAGCAGACACTATACTTCCCCCAATGCCTTTAGCTCCTGCTGAGAGGGGGACGGGCTCCCTTACTTGGGCCTGTGACCCAACCCCGTGTATAGGTGAGGGAGGAGATGTCTCCGACCCCCAGGGTCTCGGTTCTCCTCGTTCCTAAGAGTGCCCCCTACAAACCAGCAGCCAGCTGGGGAGCCCTTCACTGTCTGTACCAGCCCTTCCTCATCCTTGTCAGGATTGTCTTCAAGCCTCCAGAACAGCATCTGTCTGCCCCCCCCACTGCCCTGTGCCCCCTCCCCGGGGGGGGGGCCTCAATCCTTGCCCCTTGGCTTTGGCATTACACTTTGTGACTTGAGGAGTGTCGATTTCAGAGCCTTTTTACTTTCTGACCTTTGGGGTTTTGCTGCAGTTTCCTGACCAAAACTTCGCTGTGACTCAGAAAGGTTCTTTCTGGAACATCGTGGGTTTGACATTGTTTTTGTGACCACAGTCCCCTTCACCCCTTCCTCCTCCCTGCTCTGGGCAGAATCTTCTGTCCATATGACTCAGTGAGTTGGGATCTCAACATGTTGGTACTCCTCGTCCGTCCATCCCCTGCCTCAGGCAATGCTTGCCTGCCTTTGCGATCAGAACCCCATGGGCCATTTCAGTGGCCGTGGGCAGTTTCTACTAGAAATCTTTCTGTGCTCGTCCTTACAGCAGCTCTGGAGCTTTGTGGTGCTTACTCATTGCGTTCTTTTATGTATTTGAGAGAGTGAGTGAGCACCAGAGAGAGCACAAGCAGGGGGGAAGAGTAGAGGGAGAAGCAGACTCCCCTCTGAGCAGGGAGCACCATGCAGGGCTGGATCCCAGGACCTTGGGATCACAACATGAGCCAAAATCAGATGCTTAAGCTTAACCAGCTGAGACACCCAGGCACCCCAAGTCATTGAGTTCTTACTGATACTCTTAACTATCTGCCTTACTGCCTTCTGGAGCTTTGTTGCTCAGAATGGAGGCCATGGACCAGCCTCAGTAGATCATCTGGGAACTTGTTAGAGATACAGAATCTCAAGCCCTACCCCACATCTGTGAATCAGAGTCTGCATTATAAAATTTATGTCCATTGCAGTCAGAGAGGCAAGGTTCTGGGGCACCAGGAGGCTAAGGACCTCTGTACTCTTGGTCTCTCCTCTGGCATGCCAGGTCCACTCTAAGGAGAACTGGTTGGTTCCAGGTGGACTGGGCATATGTAGAAATAGCAGACTATGGGAATGCCATGGAGGATGAGGGAGAAGGTGTATAGACAAAGACTGTGGAGTCGATCGTTGTAGACATTCCAAACAGCCATACGTGTGTCCTTCAGTTTATTTCTGTGTAAGCGGTATTGATGAGTTTTGTGATGGGAGTGTTAATCCTAATGGTTTGTGCCATCGTATCAATAAAATCTGCCTTTCAGTAAGAATTTCAGATCATCTGTACATAGGTTGAAATTTGGGAAGTGAGGTTCTAAAGCCGTGTTTTCCGAAGAGCTGTCCTGTGGAGTTAAGTTACCGGTGTAGAGGCTGAGCTAAATATGACAGCAACGGTAACGAATTGGGATAAAACAGAATACTGAGAAAAGAGCAGGTTGCGATAAACGTGTAGTCAAGGTAAATAGGGGTTTAGAATTTCTTTCAGTCGTATTTGTGTGTGCTGGACCGTGAATTTCTTACTATGGGTAAAATGGCTTGGTAAGTACCATCTAGACAAGCTCGCCGAAGCAATCACAGATCCGGCTGAGTCATCCTGGTCACTATCCGACATCTTATGTCACCTCTGCCCTCACATCTGTCTGGAAATCTGCATGGAAATCCTTTCCTTTATCATCCTGCCTTGTGCCACTCGGAGGAAGAAAATGCAGAGCTGTGAGGACTGGGGGATCACTCACTCAGGTGGAATTTAAACAAAATCCACCAGGTTGTGGTGGAAAGTCCTACCTGACGGTCTAAAGCAGAGCATTTAAACTTTTACAAGAACTGCTCTTGGGAGACTCGGGATAGAACTCAAACCTTTTTGCTGTGTAATTTTGGAGTTTCTTTGAAAGCACTTTTTTTTTTCTTCAAAATTGATGTGAAATCACGTGAGAGGACTTTCACAGACTAGTAAGAACAATTCAATGGGAGCAGAGGGGGAAAGCCTCAAGTTGTCACTTCTCAAAAACGTATCCAAAGAGCCAAGTAACATTGACAAGAAGCTCACCAACATACATTTAGAGGGAAATGAAATGTCAGTTACAGCCACAGTGTGGTACAGCTGCGTCTGAGAGACCCCAAGCCACTGAGTGTAGCAGGTGCACAAAACTCAACAAAAATTACCTGGGTTCTCCTGTCAAGTGAAACCTACACGCCAAAATGCATTTACTACGTTGACAGAAAACCATTATTAATTCCCTTTAGACAAAGGCTAACATTGACTTTTTTACACCCAAACAATACAGAAGTGAGTGGCTTTTGCTTTTGGATTTCAGGCGTGCTGGGCAAACCTTTCTTGTCGACCTCTAAGAGCACTGTGAGTTTAATTGAGATCAAGCTGGAAAGTCAGGTAGTACATATTCCTGCGGTTCTCTGAGTAAAGACATTTTCAAAAATACTTAGGAAGACAACTGTTAAGAGTTTCGGTGCTAGTCTTTCTCTATGTTTCATTCCATCCATTGGATCATCAATCAGGAGCTCTCATACTTTTCCACATCTTTAATATCTTTTGAATTTTATCTTCGTTATTCTTCACTTAGAACTTCAGACAAATGCTTCTCTCTACCTCTAACCTCATACCATTCTGGGAGTGATTTTCTAAGGTGCAAATAGGATTTTATTCTGCCTATAAAACTTGGGGCCCCATGCATTCAAGATAGAGTCTCATCTCCTTAGAATTGTTGCAATTCTCACCTCGGACCTCACCTTCTGGGCTCCTCCTTATTTCATGCTTTCTTCCTCTCATGTGTTGTTCTTTGACAAATACTCCTCCTTTTTCTGGCAAATACATTTAGCTTGAGTTCATATGTCCTAGGAACTCATTCTGAAACCTTATTTATTTATTTATTGCAGGGAATTGACAGAGAACATGGTGTGAGTTTTAGGTGTACAACATAATGCTTCGATGTTTGTATATATTGTGAGATAATTACCACAGTAAGTTTTGTTACCGGTCACCACCACATGTAGTTACAGAACATTTTTTTTTTTCCTTGTGAAGAGAACTTTCAAGATCTATTCTCTTAGCAACTTGCAAATATGTAACATAGTATTGTTAACTAGAGTCACCATGTAGTTCATGACATGACCAGGACCCACTTACCCTGTGACTGGAAATTTGTACTCTTTGACAACCTCCTGTAAATTCAAAATTTATAGAAAAATTGGAAAAAAACAATTATTTAAAAATAGTATGAAGAACACCCATATGCTTCTTACTCAGATCCTCAGTTGTCAGCATTTTACCATATTTGCTTGTCCTTTGACCTTACACAACCACACCACTGATATAATACTTTGATTTAATCTGTCATTCACTTTTCCAACTGTAGCAGCTGACCTAATATTGACCATTATGGCACTTTTCCTCTTCAAGTTCAGAATTCAGTCTAGGACTAGGTGTTATGTTTAGCTGTCATATCTCCTTCGTCTGCATTAATCTGGGAGATTTCCATAGCCTGTCAGTATCTTTTATGACATTGTTTAAAGAATGCATCCCTTCCTCTCTTTTAAATAAAATAGAGGTTTGGTACAACCATTTGTAAAATCTTTCTTTTGTCAACAATTACAGGCATATATTAAAAAAATAAATAAAATATTATCACGAACCCCATATAACAATCACTTGACTTGAAGAATTATGAACTTTTTGTCATTCTTACTTGTACTTCTCGGTGGTACAACTGTTTTTTTAAAAAAAAATTTACAACTGAACACATTGCATATTTTCTAAATCATCAATTTCATGTTTGTGTGTGTATGTGTGTGTATCCGACAGAAATGCCTATTTGTATACCTAAAAAGATGTGGCCTAGAATGTCTATACCAGCTCTAACAATAAATGCCAAAAGCTGAAAACAGTGTTCAAACGCTGTCCAGATGTCTTTCATTAGTAGAATGGATAGACAGATCATGAGATATTATACAATGGGGTAGTATAAGCTATGAAAACCAGTAAACTAATACTACCAGCAAAACACGGATGAAGTTCATAAAAATAAAACTGAGCAAAAGGAGCTCAGACAAATGATTCTGGTCAGAAACAGGCAGAATCACAGGCAGAGTCAGGACAGAGGTTAGCCTCGGGAGGGAAGATAATGTGGGAAGAGTCATGTTAGCATTACCAACGTCTAGATCATTAGTGATGCTCTGTTTCTTAACATGAGTTGCAGTAACATTTTTGGGTCCATTTTATGAGAATTCATCAAACTGCACAATTTGTGCCCTTCCCTATATCCATTATAACTTGATACAGATGATTTTAAAAATGTATATGAAGTTTATTGCCTATTCCTTAATATACCTGTCTTTCTTTTACTAGGAAGGTGATATTTCAAATTATAAAAAATAAAAAAAAAAACATGTTCTACTTATCTTGTTAAAGGGTTAAGATGCTGTTGCATTAAACCTACAAGATCAGAACACTGATTTGAAGTCATGGGGGTGCAAACACTTACTAGGCTTTGCATTTAGGTGGTTTCTCTTGTCTATCTTACTGTCAGAATGTTTTCATGCTCTAAGAGAGATCAGTGTAATGGCATAGATGCTAAGAGTTTTTTCACTTCTCCCCAGCTATGTAAGACTCATGGCTTCAGCCTACCATTGGCAAAAACATTGATACGTCTCTTCTGCTAATGGATCCAGTTGCTTGGGTCATAGAGTGAAACAAATGATTCTCCTTCTCTTTTACAGTATCACAGAAAGACTTCCTCCTAATCTACCCTTTGTTTTTTTATTATAGCATCTGAGTATGTTCATAAAAATACTCGATTTTGTCTCAAAGTAGGTGATTGAGAGTGTTCAGTTTGGGGGGAAATATTTGCTATTAAAATGAACTCTGAGAGACATTCCTACAAGGTTTTATAATATTTCACACGTGCAGTAATAAAATCTTGCAAGCATCCAAGCATCCACGTTCTAGCTACAACATATTTGAACACTTTCCCATATTTGCGGCAGGTCTTTGCTACATTAAAAGAAATATAAAACAGATTCTTTCAAAGCCTCCTCCTTCCTGTCCTGTTCCCTGTGACCTCTCTTTCTCCCTCCCTCCTAAGGCCAGCTCTCCTGTAGTTAGTGCATGGTCTCCCAATTATGTTTTTGCTCTCTTATAATATGTGGAAGCACGTATAACGATGTTTCATTTAAACATTAGATAATTGCATGCCCTGCATGTCCTTTCGCATTTAGTTTTTGGCACACACTTTGAGGTATCAAAATCAAAGCATTTAATTTGTATTGCATTTGAGGTGTGCGACAGTTAACTTACCCACTCTTTGATCATCATTTGATAACCATCGTGTGCTCTTACATCAGTGCTGCAGAAGCTGGTCCTTCTCTCGCTTGGCATTGCAACGGAACCTCTGGGCATATCGCTGAAGAGAAGATTGCTAGGCTGAGTCACAGGAAATCTGGACAGATGGCTTTCCAACGGGGTGTACCAAGTTGCACTCTTAGCAGCAATAAATGGGAGTTCCTTTGTCCCTCCACACCCTCCAACACATGGTTTTATTAGACATTTAAATTTTAGCAATGAGTTACTGTTCGTTATTTACACAAACTGGATTAATTGACCTTAGCTACATTTCTACCTATTTTACCTTATTGTGAAAAAAAAAAATACTTAACCTGGGAGCTACCTTCTACACATTTTTAAGTGTACAGTGGTTTGTTGTTAACTCGAGGGGCAATGTTGTACAGCACATCTCTAGGGCTCCCACTTCTCGGTTGGCTGTAATTTTATTTCCCGTTGGTTAGAAGCTCCCCATTCCTACCTCCTCCCAGCCCCTGGCAACCACCGTTGTACCTATGATTTTGACTTTTCAAGATACATAATGTAAGTAGAATCATGTCCTTTCGGTCTTTGTGTGACTGGCCTGTTGCAGCACAATGTCCTCAAGGTTCGTGTATGTTGCTACGGAGGCGTCCTCTGCTTTTCTAAGGCAGGGGCTATTCCTCCGTAGGTGGGTACCGCAGCTGCCAAGTGCTTTCCTCTGCGGATGGACCCCGAGCTTGTTCCCACATGCTGGCCACTGCCAATAATGCTTCAGGGACCACGGGAGTGCTAGTATCTCTTTACGATCCTGATTACAGTTCTTTTGCATAATTAATAAGAAGTGGGATTTCTGGAACATATGCTAGTTCTATTTTTAATTTATCGTTGTGAAATCTGTCCCTCTCCCTGCCACATAAAGAAAAATAGAATTGAACCCCAAGTGTTAAGAACTCTGCCTGTCCCAGGCTGCCTGGAGGGGCTCAGTCAGTTGGGTGTCGGACTCTTGGTTTGGGCTCAGGTCATGGCCTCTTCTGGGTTGTGGGGTAATGCTCCAACCCAGCGTGAAGCCTGCTTGGGATTCTCTTCCTCTTTCTCTGCCTCCCACCCCTACTTCTGTTCTCTGTCAAAAACAAAACACAAAAACTAGCCTGTCCTTTATTTCCAGACATAGAAGCATGAATCTTGATTGTGCCTCAACCATTGAAACCCACATCACATCTTATTAGTAGACTGTCTTTTAAAACAAGTATCAGAATCCCCCTTTTTGGTCATTTTTTTTTTCTCTTCTGTTTGCTGAACTTGTTTTCAACACATGACATTTTTGTCATTCCACGGGAGGCCTTGGTGCTGCCCCCAGCAACCTCCGTGCACTGCTGAACACTGGGCCTCCCGGGGAGCACAGCAGAAAGCGACTGGGATACAGAGACAGACGCTGCCTCTCTGTCAGGATCCATGGTGACACATCCACGGGGCTGTCTGCCCTGGAGCCCTGGTAGCTGCCCGAGGCCTGACTTACGGGGGCGGGGGGCTGTGAGACCAATCCTTTCACTTGGAATGTGTGACCACTGCCTGGCATGGGCCTATTAGCACCTCCAGAAGCTGGAAAATGTTCCTGCTATGAGCCGAGGTGAAATGGGCTGTGGCACATTCCAGCAAACCAGACTCAGCAGAGCCCTTGCTGTCACTCAGCAGTCTTTTTATGAATCCCTTGCTGCCCCTAGAAGTTCCAGACTGCACTCATTTCCACTCCAACCATCTCTTTTTCTTAAAAGGAGTCCCCTTGTCCTCTTCCTTGGGGCCCCAGTGCCTGAGACATAGTTCCATCAACAGTACAGTCCCTTGTCTGAGTCATAACCCCGGAGCCACTGGAACACGGATCCCACCTCAGCCATTTCTCCTGAAGCAACTGTTTCCTGCCCCATTCTCCTCTGCTCGCTCTGCTTTAGTCCTCTGTCTTTCACTTGGTACATCAGTTAGGATGGTCCTCTGCCAATCTCTTGGACTTCCTCACATGCTTACAAAAATAGCTCACACAGCTCTGAAGAAGTCATCTTCAGAGATGTAATCTTTCTGCCACATCTGTTTTTCTTGGATGGGAAAATCTTTTCTAGGAACCCTCCAGCAGACATTCCCTTAGATCTCTTGGGTCAGAACCCCATCACATACCCACCTGCTTCCTACATGATCCCTGGCAAGGGGCTAAGAGCGGCCACCATGAGTATAGATCTGAACGTGGGCCAAATACAGCTGCTACCCATGTCCTGGGACCAGGAGCTAAGAGCGCTTTTATACTTCTAGATGGTTGGGGGAAAAAAATCAAAAGGACAGTATTTCATGACATGAAAACATGAAATTCAAATTTCTATGTCTAAGTAAAGTTTAATAGGGGGACAGCCACCTGGGTGGCTCAATCAGTTGGGTGTCTGCCTTCGGCTCAGGTCATGATCTCAGGGTCCTGGGATGGAGCCCCGTGTTGGGTCCCCTGCTCAGCGGGGAGTCTGCTTCTCCCCCTCCCTGCCCCTGCCCATGCTTATGTGCTCACTTACTCTCTGTCTCTCTGAGAAATAAAAAATAAAATCTTTAAAGTTTAATTGGAACTCAGTTATATTCATAATTTACATACTGTCGCTCATCTCTTCCCTGTTCCAACTGCAGAGTTGACAATCTGAACTGAAAGTACATGATCCTGCAAAGCTTGAAATACTACTCTCTGGCCATTTACAGAAGAAGTTGACTCAGCTAGGCTCAGATCACCCTCTTTTTCATCTCATGGGGAAGGGCCCATTTTCCATGAATGCACTGCTTCCTGCATGATTCTGGAACAAAATCAGGGTTCTGTTAGCAGACACTCTGGAGGGGATGACCTGGCTATTGAGACGCCTTATTGGGAATATCATTATTACTAACTTGTTCCTCCACTGGTGCTCAGTCTCTGCTCTCTCCTACCCAGATGGTTTTGTATATTGCTGGAAAAATGACCTTTCCAGAATGTCCTTATTAACATGTTGTATTTCTGCCTAGCCCTTCCTCACCTGTCAGATAAAGGCCAGACTCAGTCCACTGCTCAATGCTCAATGCACCGCTCAAAGTCCACCTTGCTCCTGTGTATACCTTACACTTTAGACACGTAGAATCCATATGTTCCCTATTGGTGCAACTATGACCTTTCTTTTCTTGTCTTTATATTTTTATGTGAGTTCTTTCTTTTCCTCTATCCAAATGCTATCTTTCAAGCTTCACCTTAATTGCCCCTCCGCAGATTTTTCTCTGACTTTCCCATCTGCATAGTTTTTTTTCATTTTCTAAACCCCAAAATAAATTACTTGCTCTTATGACACTGATAACTGATAACATCATGCCCTTTTTTTTCCCAGTAATTTTTCTAGTCCATTCTTGGGAAATAGTAAGGCCCTTGAGGTTGAGGACACTTTTTAAACTCAGTTCAGTAGCTTATGCCTCGTAAAAGATAATGAATGAATGAGTATATTAGAATTTAACTCCAATTTTATAGAGTCTTAGAAGCCAGGAAAAAAAGTTTTTCACTGTGGAAGAGCAGAGGATAAGAAAGTGTATTGGTGGTTTTTATTGGGATTGGGTGGGTTGGGGGAAGAAAAACTGACATATTATGGGTTATCTGTTAAAGGACAGATTATGTGCTAAGTGCATAGGCTCTCTTTCAATACTAACAATTAACCATCAAAAATTAGCTTTATGAGACCCTTAATCTCAGGAAACAAACTGAGGATTGCTGGGGGGTGGTGGTGAGAGGGATGGAGTGGCTGGTTGATGGATATTGGAAAGGGTATGTGCTATGGTGAGAAAAAATAATGATAATGAAAAAATGAGCTTTATGGGTTCATTTTTCCCCCCAAAGAAATAGATTCAGAAATATATGCACTTTGACTAGGGACACACGGGTAGCAGAGCTGAGAATAGAACCCATGTCTTTCTGAATCCCTGGTTTAGACCAGGCTCTTTTCATCCTCTTAGAAAAGAAGCAGCCTTCATATGGATGATTACAAAGGTAATCCTTTCCTGCCTCACTGTCAATTAAGGATAGACATAGTGTGTCATACTTAGGAAGCAATGATAAAAATGCATATAAAATAGAGAAACAGGCCCCATTGTATCATGGTGTTTATAAATATCACACATATCTACACTTTCTAGCTTGCAGAAATGCCGTTCTTAAATAAACTGGAGACATTTCTGCCACAGATAGCTTCATGCAGCAAATATGTGTCTATTTACAAGTATGTGATACTTGATATATTTGCACATTGGGTTGATCTGTGTGTTTGCTCTCTGGGCCCAGCTGACAGCACTGTGTGTTAGAAGTGTTAAACTCTTAGAAGAATACATATTTACTTTGCGACCTTGACCAATGCCCTGTTAGCTATGATACCAAAAGTACAAGTGGCAAGGGAAAAAAATAAAATTGACTACATCAAATTGACCTGTTTTGCACTCCAAGTGATGATGTCAGTAAAGTGAACCAGAAACTTCTTGAAGAAAACATTTGCAGATCATCTGACAAAGGATTTGAATTTAGAATGTAGAACTCTTACAACTCAAAAAAAAAAAAAAAAAAAAAAGAGAGAGAGAGAGAGAGAGAGAGAGAAACAAAAGAAAACTGGCCCAAGGATTGAATAGGCATTTTTCCAAAGAAGAAATACAAGTGACCAATAAGCGTTTGAAAAGATGTTTCCCGTATAGTCATTAAGGGGATACAAACAGACTCCAGGATATGGTAGAACAAACTGGTGGTGGCCAGAGGGGAGGTGGGTGAGGGGATGGGTGAAATAGGTGATGAGGGACTAAGAGATAAAAACTTGCAGGTACAAAATAGATAAAAAGTATAGCATTTACTTTTACTTTTTAGATACTTTTTATATTTATATACTTTTTAGATAAAAAGTATAGAATTTGGTCAACAGTAATTGTGATCACATTGTATGGTGACAGGCAGTGATTCTACTTATTATGATGAACACTGAGTAATGTATAGAATTGTTGAATCACTGTGTTTTACACCTGAAACTGACATGACATATGTCAGCCATAGTTCAATAATAAATTTCTTTTAAGTGAAATACAAAGATACCACTTCATATCCACTAGGTTGGCTGTAATAAAAAAACAGAGGACAGCAAGTGTTAGGGAAGAATGTGGAGAAATTGGGACTCTCCTCCATTGATGATAGGGCTGTAAAAGTGTGTGGCCACCTTGGAAAACAGGGATTCCTCAAACATGAAACAGGAATTCCACTCATGGGTAAATTATTCAAGAGAAATAAAAAAATATATGCACAAAAACTTGTACTTGAGTGTTCATAGCAACATTAGTGATAATAGTCAGATGTGGAAACTACCCAGAAGTCCATCAATGAATGAATGGATAAACAAATGTGATAGATCCATATGGTGAACTATTATGCAGTTATGAAAAGGAATGAAGTATTGATAAATGCTACAAACTGGGTAAACTTTGAAAACAGTGTTCCTTGTGAAAGAAGCCAGTCACAAAAGCCCATGTATTGTATGATCCATTTCTGTGAATTATCCAAATGAGGCATATCTATAGAAATGAAAAGGAAATACATTGTTGATAAAGGCTCCTTCGGGTGACAGCAGTGTGCGAGGCTGGGGGATGTGTCCGGATAGAGTTTCTTTTAGATGTGATGCAAATGTTCTAAAGTTAGATTATGGTGAGAATTGCACAGTTCTTTGTCTGCAGTAAAACATGCTCAATTGTATGCTATAGAATGCTGAATTTTATGGTGTATGAATTATATCTCAAAACAGATCATAAATCACTTGGGTACAATTAATTAGGAATAACTACATTTATATATATATATATTTTTTTAAATTTTAAAGATTTTATTTATTTATTTGACAGAGAGAAATCACAAGCAGGCAGAGAGGCAGGCAGAGAGAGGGGGGAAGCAGGCTTCCCACTGAGGAGAGAGCCCGATGTGGGGCTCGATCCCAGGACCCTGAGATCATGGCCTGAGCCAAATGCAGAGGCTTAACCCACTGAGCCACCCAGGCGCCCCTACATTTATATTTTTAATGAAGTTCAGGGCTTGTGTTTCTAGCCACTTCTTTTTGATTTATGATCATATTCGAAGCAGTAATCAAGTATAATCAGTTTATTCCTGTGTGCATTCAGTGTTTCCAGAAATGGACATTAATAAACACAGTTCATCCAAATGATGAAAAAAATTTCCAGCAACTGGGAATACATCCTTGCAGTGTGATTGTCTGTGTGTTGTGGGGGGTGGGGCAAGGGGGCCACAGTTGCTGACCTGGAGAAGCACATGTTACAGACATTAGCCACCGGGCATGGTGTGAGAGGGTAAATGTGATACCAGGTGCAGAAGCAAAGTGCATCAAGAAACTGGAGAAGGGAGACTTTGTTTGTGAGGTATGTCACAAACAGTGAAATGAGGAAGGAATTGGCAATGTGTGTGGTAGTCATGTTTTATAAGAATGCATTAAAAACTATCCAAGGTAGAGTGTAAACCAAGATGTTGTAACAGCTCACAACTTGAAAAATTAAAGCATAATTTGGGGGCACTTGTGGGGCTCTGTCGGTTGAGCGTCGGACTCCTGGTTTTAGCTCATTTCATGATCTGAGGGTCGTGAGGTTGAGCCCTGTGGGGAGTCTACTTGAACATTCTCTCCCTCTGCCCCTCTTGCACATGTACTTGCTCTCACTCTGATAAGTAAGTCTTTAAAAAAAAACTTTAATCTGCAAAGTTTGGCAGTTATTGTTTATAAGCAAAAGTGGCATCAGCCCTTGTAATAGTGTCAAGAGTATATTACGCTCTTCTGGTTTTAAAATGATGTGATTATTAACAAATATTTTCTTTTACTAGATAGACATTATTTTAAGTTTCTGCAGGTAAGATGATAGTAGTTTTTCCATGGTGTGCTCTACCTACCAAATGTGTACCATTATAATTAGCTACATTTGACTGTTTTGTAGAATTTCACCAGGCAGAACAGGGAAGGTAGAAGATTCTGGGAGACCTTTGTAACACCTGTTAAATGCCTCTCTAATTGAATTGCAAAGAACTGTTGGAATATATTGTAGTTTACAATCTTCAGGTGTCTGGCCATAGCATACTGAAGTGTAGCTTCTCAACATGGGAGGCCTTTTCATGTGTATAAAAATGGGTTCAGTTAACAGTCAAAGCTGAATGCTCTTTAGGTGTCTTTGTTGGGGTCAAATACTAATTGTTCCAAATGACCTCAAACCTCTCAAATCTAAGGTAAGATTTAACAGGGGGAGAAAAAACAATCCTATCAAGAGGCCTAGTGCTTTAATTTATAAGACAAGGGCATGACCGTGCAGTCACATTCTGTTCCCAAATGATGAGGTTTCCTCTGTGCAATGTGGTTAATGCTTCACTGAAGCGTACATGCCTGAAAAGAAAGAAAAGTCCTTGAGTACCAGAACTCATGTCAACCAAACTAATGGATTCCTTTTTGCTAATGTTTCATCAATTCCACAGCACATACACTAAATGGGCAGTAGTTCATGTTGAATTAGAAAAATAATGAAGAGGTGGTCATTCATCGAACAACATCCTGGGTTTTGATTCTGTGCCTTACACTAAACTTTGTCTTCTTCGGTTCACACTAAATGAGTCCCAGCCCTTTTAGAAAGTAACAGGAAAGGATATGAGCCCATAAGCAGAAGTGTTCATGGACTACTTGGAGAAAACAGCTCAGTTTTATCTCAGAAGCCTGGCAAAGGACAAGCTGAGTTAACTTTCATCAGCTGCACAAAATTCAGAGCAGCTCAGAGCAAAATCCTTGGGTATCCATTCTATCACGTACATGTTATTGGTATCAGTGTTGAAAAGTGTGATTCATCACTTGATTTAAATGCTGTGATTGCTGAAATGTTGCACAGTGGTAGGAACATAAGCTCATGGAAAGAACATGAGAATTGAACCACTTGTTTTTGAAGATTGCTTCTCGCTGCTTTTAGCATATGATGGCGAGGTAGAAAAAGGGGTGAAAGAAAACCTCATTCTTTCTTCTGTTTTGATTGATTGTAAGCTTGGGGAAGTTAGAGTGTGCAACTGAGTGATACTTTTTGTAACTGTTTTCTGTCTGTAGCCTACCGCCATTTAACTATTGATTGTGTCGTGTTTTAAATATCAACTGTATTAGTAATCCGAATAAGGAAGAGGCTACAGTAAGGGACCAATTTCTAGGTTCTCTGTGGTCTCTGAATTCTGTGTTAGTTTTTAGGGAGGAGGGCTCCAAAGATTGCAGTGAACAAAGGAAAGGTTCTGAACTAGGGACTGACTGTTCACCACTGCTAATTTGGTTGGGGGTGACTTTGGTCGTGACTTCCTTCAAACACTACATCTCCCAAACCATAGCATCCAGAAGAACGTAGTCCCATAAAAGAAGACAGTCACTTCAAAAGAGGTATATCTCCAGTGTCCAGTGTAAGTTAGGGAAGAAGTTAAATGAAGACACTTCTTTCTAGTGAGCATTTTCTCAGAGATTTGGGCCACATAGGAGAAAGTTAGATGGTATGAACTAAGATTAGCTGTGTGTGGTTTCCACCATCGTTTTGTGGACATGCCAAATACCAGCAGCCAGAAAGCAAGTCCATAGGGGACTGAACCCTGTGAAAACACCTGCTCAGAGTCAACTTTGGTCCCTTGACTTGCGGCATTTGATTCTTGAGCAGTCTCTGCTGCGATAACAGATGTTCAGGATTAGAAGAGAAACCTCAGCTGTCCTGGTGTCTCACACACATGCAGCCCAGAGCACATGGGGAGGTTGGAGTTTGCCTGTTCCCATGAAGAAGCACGATGCCTCTCTCTGAGAAGCTGGCATTGTGGTCGTGCTTCACCTGAAAGTACAGACACAATAGGCTTCTGTCTTGAGGAGACACACCTGGCTAATACAAGAGCTCTTCAGGGATACATGGAAGTGTGTTAAGTTAATGTTTTTTTTCCTTCAATATTCTCTTACTATACTGATCATTGAATATCTAAAAAAAAACTCACCATGAAAATGATTCAAGAACACACTTAGGTCCATTATTTTCCCTGTACTGATCATTGGATATCTTTAAAAAGAAAAAAAGTGAGAGGAAATTTAAAAAAAACTTACCACGAAGATGATTAAAGAACACTTAGGTCCAGTATTTTCCCTGTATCTGTATTTTCCACTGGTAAAAACATATCCATTGTTTCTACAACTAGAGTTCAGAATAAAAGCAGAGCTTGTCCTTTCTGGAAATTACAGATGCTGTTAAAATCTTCAAACAAGAAAAACAAAACAAAACAAAGAAACAACCTTAAAATTGTGTCTCTAACCTCTAAATTGTGATGAGTGTGTATATAAGTTTTGTGATGCTTTTGATAAAAACAGTGTCCAGGAAAGGAAAGATGCCTGTGAACTTCCTATCCATGGTCTTTATACCTTTTTCTTTTAGATTTTTGTTTGAGGGAGGTATCTTTTCTTATTGATGGGTAAGAATTCTTTATGTTTTTTCTGCCCTAATCTTTTGCCAATTATGTATACTTAGCCTCTCTGAAGATTGTCCCTTTTCATGTTAAAGTAATAAGGTCTTTTTTCTATCAGAAGTTTTTTTTAATGATTTAAAAATTATTTTTATTAACATATAATGTATTATTTGCCCCAGGGGTACAGATCTGTGAATCATCAGGCTTACACCTTTTGCAGCTCTCACCCTAGCACATACACTCCCCAGTGTCCATAACCCAACCACCCTCTCCCTACCCCCCAGCTCCCCACAACACTCAGTTCGTTTTGTGAGGTTAAGAGTCTCTGGTTTGTCTCCTGCCTGACCCCATCTTGTTTAATTTTTTCCTTCCCTACCCCCACAACCCCTACCCTGCCTCTCAAATTCCGTATATCAGAGAGATCATATGATAACTATCCCTGACTAATTTATTTTGCTCAGCATAATACCTTCTAGTTCCATCCACATCATTGCAAATGGCAAGATTTCATTTCTTTTGATGGCTGTATAGTATTCCATTGTATATATACACATCTTCTTTATCCATTCGTCTGTTGATGGATATCTAGGTTCTTTCCATAGTTTGGCTATTGTAGACATTCCTGCTATGAACATTTGGGTGCACGTGCCCCTTCGGATCACTGCATTTGTATCTTTTGGGTAAATACCCAGTTTTTTTTTTGCTGGGTCATAGGGTAGCTCTGTTTTGAACTTTCTGAGAAACTCCATACTGTTTTTGCAGAATGGCTACACCAGCTTGCATTCCCACTAACAGTGTAGGAGGGTTTCCCTTTCTCTGCATCCTTGCCAACATCTGTCATTTCCTGACTTATTAATTTTAGCCATTCTGACTGGTGTGAGGTAGTATCTAATTGTGGTTTTGATTTGTACTTCCCTGATGCCGACTGATGTGGAGCACTTTTTCATGTGTCCGTTGGCCATCTGGATGTCTTCTTTGCAGAAATGTCTGTTCATGCCCTCTGCTCATTTCTTGATTGGATTATTTGTTCTTTGGGTGTTGAGTTTGATAAGTTCTTTAAAGATTTTGGATACTAGCCCTTTATCTGATATGCCATTTGTGAATATCGTCTCCCATTCTGACAGTTGTCTTTTGGTTTTGTTGACTGTTTCCTTTGCTATAAAAAGCTTCTGATCTTGATGATGTCCCAGTAGTTCATTTTTGCCCCTGCTTCTCTTGCCTTTGGTGAAGTTTCTAGGAAGAAGTTGCTGCAGCTGAGGTTGAAGAGGTTGCTGCCTGTGTTCTCCTCAAGGATTTGGATGGATTGCTGTCTCACATTGAGGTCTTTCATCCATTTTGAGTCTGTTTTTGTGTGTGGTGTGAGAAAATGGTCCACTTTCATTCTTCTGCTTGTGGCTGTCCAGTTTTCCAAACAGCATTTGTTGAAGAGACTGTCTTTTTTTTCATTGGACTTTCTTTCCTGTGTTGTTGAAGATTAGTTGACCATAGAGTTGAGGGTCTATTTCTGGGCTCTCTATTCTGTTCCACTGATCTATGTGTATGTTTTTGTGCTAGTTCTATACTGTCTTGATGATGACAGCTTTGTAATAAAGCTTGAAGTCTAGAACTGTGATGCCACCAACTTTGGCTTTCTTTTTCAACATTCCTCTGGCTATTCAGGGTCTTTTCTTGTTCCATATAAATTTTAGGGTTATTTGTTCCATTTCTTTGAAAAAAAAATGGATGGTATTTTGATAAGGATTGCATTAAATGTGTAGATTGCTTTAGGTAGTGTACACATTTTCACAATATTTGTTCTTCCAATCCATGAGCGTGGAATGTTTTTCCATTTCTTGGAGTCTTCCTCAATTTCTTTCATGAGTATTTTATAGTTTTCTGAGTACAGATACTTTTCCTCTTCGGTTAGGTTTATTCCAAGGTATCTTATGGTTTTCGGAGAAATTGAAAATGGGATCGACTCTTTAATTTCTCTTTCTTGTGTCTTTCTGTTGGTGTATAGAAATGCAACTGATTTCTGTGCATTGATTTTATATCCTGTCACTTTACTGAATTCCTGTACAAGTTCTAGCAGTTTTGGAGTGGAGTCTTTTGGGTTTTCCACATAAAGTATCATATCATCTGCAAAGAGTGAACATTTGACTTCTTTATGGATTTGGATGCCTTATATTTATTTTTGTTGTCTGATTGCTGAGGATAGGATTTCTAGTACTATGTTGAATAGCAGTGACGATAGTGGACATCCCTGCCATGTTCCTGACCTTAGGGGAAAAGCTCTCAGTTTTTCCCCATTGAAAATTATATTTGCTGTGGGTTTTCATAGATGGCTTTGATGATATTGAGGTATGTACCCTCTATCCCTACACTTTGATGAGTTTTGATCAAGAAAGGATGCTATACTTTGTCAAATGCTTTTTCAGCATCTATTGAGAGTATCATATGGGTCTTGTACTTACTTTTATTAATGTATTGTGTCATATTGATTGATTTGCGGATGTTGAACCAACCCCACAGCCCAGGAATCAATCCCACTTGGATCGTGGTGAATAATCCTTTTAATGTACTGTTGGATCCTATTGGCTAGTATTTTGGTAAGAAATTTTGCATCCATATTCATCAAGGATATTGGTCTATAATTCTCCTTTTTGATGGCATCTTTGTCTGGTTTTGGGATCAATGTAATGCTGGCCTCATAAAATGAGTTTGGAAGTTTTCTGTCCATTTCTATTTTTTGGAACAGTTTCAGGAGAATAGGTATTAAATCTTCTTTAAATGTTTGGTAGAATTCCCTTGGGAAGCCGTCTGGCCCTGTCCTCTTGTTTGTTGTGAGATTTTTGATGACTGCTCAATCTTCTTACTGGTTACAGGTCTGTTCAGGTTTTCTATTTCATCCTGATTCAGTTTTGGTAGCTTATATGTCTCTAGGATTGCATCCATTTGTTCCAGATTGTCAAATTTGCTGGTGTAGAGTAGCTTATAATATGTTCTTATAATTATTTGTATTTCTTTGGTGTTTGTTGTGACCTCTTCTCTTTCATTCATTATTAATTTGGGTCCTTTCTATTTTCTTTTTGATAAGTATGGCCAGGGGTTTATCAATCTTATGAATTCTTTCAAAGAACCAACTCCTAGTTTGTTTTGTGGTTTTTTTTTTTTAAGATTTTATTTATTTGTCAGAGAGAGAGAGAGAGAGAGAGAGAGAGTGAGAGATCGAGCACAGGCAGACAGAGTGGCAGGCAGAGGCAGAGGGAGAAGCAGGCTCCCTGCTGAGCAAGGAGCCTGATGTGGGACTCGATCCCAGGATGCTGGGATCATGATCTGAGCTGAAGGCAGCCGCTTAACCAACTGAGCCACCCAGGCATCCCCCAACTCCTAGTTTTATTGATTTGTTCTGCTGTTCCTTTATTTCTATTTCATTGATTTTTGCTCTGAAGTTTATTACTTCTCCTTTCCTGCTGGATTTAGGCTTTCTTTGCTGTTCTTTCTCCAGCTCCTTTAGGTGTAGGGTTAGATTGTGCACTTGAGACCTTTCTTGTTTCTTGAGAAAGGCTTATATCGCTATATACTTTCCT
Source organism: Mellivora capensis (assembly GCA_004024625.1). Taxonomy (NCBI): domain Eukaryota; kingdom Metazoa; phylum Chordata; class Mammalia; order Carnivora; family Mustelidae; genus Mellivora; species Mellivora capensis. The sequence goes on from PISX010021345.1 coordinate 21,636, forward strand.
TTCAGGACCCCCTTTGCTGTGTCCCAAAGATTTTGAACAGCTGTGTTTTCATTTTCATTTGTTTCCATGAATTTCTTCAATTCTTCTTTAATTTCCTGTTTGACCCATTCATTCTTTAGTAGGAAGCTCTTTAGCTTCCATGTATTTGAATTCTTTCCAACTTTCCTCTTGTGATTGAGTTCTAGCTTCAGAGCATTGTGGTCTGAAAATATGCAGGGAATGATCCCAGTCTTTTGGTGCTGGTTGAGAACTGATTTGTGACCCAGGATGTGATCTTTTCTGGAAAATGTTCCATGTACACTAGAGAAGAATATGTATTCTGCTGCTTGGGTTGGAATGTTCTAAATACATCTGTGATGTCCATCTGGTCCAGTGTGTTATTTAAAGCTTTTATATCCTTGTTGATCTTTTGCTTGGGTTTGTCCATTTCAGTGAGAGGGATGTTAATGTCCCCTACTATTATTGTACTATTGTCAATATGTTCCTTTGATTTTGTTATTAACTGGTTTATATAATTGGCTGCTCCCATGTTAGGGGCATAGATATTTAAAATTGTTAGATCTTCTTTCTTCTTGCTGGACAGACTGTTCAAGTACGATATAGTGTCCTTCCTCATCACTTATTATATTCTTTGGCTTAAAATCTAATTTATCTGATATTAGGATTGCCACCCTAGCTTTTTTTTTTTTTTAATGTTCATTAGCATGGTAAATTGTTTCCCACTCCTTCACTTTAAATCTGGAGGTTCTTTGGGTCTAAAATGAGTTTCTTGTAGACAGCATATTGATGGGTCTTTTTTTTTTTAAATCCATTCTGATACACTGTGTCTTTTGATTGTGGCATTTAGCCCATTTACATTCAGGGTGACTATTGAAAGATACGCATTTAGTGCCATTGTATTGCCTGTAAGGTGACTGTTCCTGTATATTGTCTCTGTTCCTTTCTGGTCACTACTTTTAGGCTCTCTCTTTGCTTAGAGGACCCCTTTCAATATTTCCTCTAGGGCTGGTTTTGTGTTTGCAAATTAGTTTAGTTTTTGTTTGTCCTGGAAACTTTTTATCTCTCCTTCTATTTTCAGTGACAGCCTAGCTGAATATAGTATTCTTGGCTACATATTTTTCTCGTTTAGTGCTCTGAATATATCATGCTAGTCCTTTCTGGCCTGCCAGGTCTCTGTGGATAAGTCTGCTGCCAAACTAATATTTCTACCATTGTATGTTACAGACTTCTTGTTCTGAGCTGCTTTCAGGATTTTCTCTTTATTACTAAGACTTGTAGGTTTTACTACTAGATGATGGGGTGTGGACCTATTTTATTGATTTTGAGGGGGTTCTTTGTGCCTTCTGGATTTTGATGCTTGTTCGCTTTGCCACATTAAGGAAATTCTCTACTATAATTTGCTCCAATATACCTTCTGCCCCTCTCTCTTTCTTCTTCTTCTGGGATCCAAATTATTCTAGTATTGTTTTGTCTTATAAACCTCTCAAATTTTCCCCCTGTAGTCCAGTAGTTGTTTGTCTCTCTTTTGCTCAGCTTCTTTATTCTCTATCATTTGGTCTTCTGTGTCACTAATAGTCTCTTCTGCCTCATTTATCCTAGCAGTAAGAGCCTCCATTTTTTATTGCACCTCATTAATAGCTTTTTTTATTTCAGCTTGGTTAGGTTTTAGTTTTCTTATTTCTCCAGAAAGGGATTTTATTTCTCCAGAAAGGGATTCTCTAATATCTTCCTACTGTTTTCCAGCCCAGCTAGGACCTTGATAATTGTCATTCTGAACTCTAGTTCTGACATATTACCAATGTCCATATTGATTAGGTCCCTAGCTGTTGGTACTGCCTCTTTTATTGTTTTTTTTGTTTTGTTTTTTGTTTTTTTTTTTTGGTTTTTCAGTTTTGTCATTTTATCCAGATAAGAATATATGAATGAGAGGATAGAATACTAAAAAGGGTGGCAAAGACCCCAGAAAGATATATGCTAACCGAATCAGAAGAGATACAAAAATGGGTGGAGGAGAAAGGGGAGGAAATATATACATATACATATTCATATATATAAATTAGACTGGTGAAAACAGAGCCACCCACTTGATTTTGGGGGGTATTTTGGTCTCTTTGTAGAAACTACCTCCCAAAACTTTAAATAAAAATACACACACACACACACACACACACACACACAAATAAGGGTACACACGAAAAAGGAATGCAATATGACTGCAAAGATGAAAATTTAAAAAAGATTCTAAAAATGGAATTGATAATAGAAGTTGGTTGGAAAAAGAAAAAAAAAAGAGGAGAGAATGTGATCAGCCTGGAGACTAGAACAAAACCATGCACTTGATTTAGAATATATTTTGATCTGGTAGAATAAATTGTATGTCATAAGTTTAAAGAAAAAGAAAACCTAGATGTATATAAAAAATAAGGTTAAATACCATGAAGGGATTAAAATATGACTAGCACAATGAAAATATAAAAAGATTTTTTTAAAAGGTAATTTTAATATAAAATAGTTTAAAAAACGTTAAAAGAGGAAAGGGGAAAAGTTAAAAAAAATAGAATAAAACAAAAAAATTGAACTTTGCAAGACTAAAGGATCATGGGGGAAAAGCCATGAATTCTACGTGTTGCTTTCCCCTAACTCTGGAGTTCCACAATTCTCGTTGATTGGTGAACTTGGTCTTGACTAGATAATCTTGCTGATCTTCTAGGGAAGAGGCCTGTTGCACTGATTCTCAAATGTCTTTGCCCTGGGTGGAATTGTACCACCCTTGCCAGGGGCCAGGCTAAGTAATCTGCTCAGGTTCGCTCTCGGTAGCTTTTGTTCCCGGAACACTTTCTGTAGAGCTTTGGAGGATGGGAATAAAGATGGCAGCCTCCCAATCTCTGGCCCCATAGGAGGTGAGAAGTTGGGGCCCTACTCCTCAGTGAGCCCTCAGAAAAAAGCATTCAGTCCCTCCCATCTCTCTGGTCTCCGGCTGCACTCCATACTCACCTGGCCTGTGACTGAGCATTACTGTCTCTGGCGCTTGGCCCCATTTGGGGCCTCCAAACCCAGCAGATTCCTGCAGTGTGCTCCCGCACCACTCCTCCTGGAGGAGGAAGTGGGGCTCTCTCTGGATCTGTCACTTGTGGGGTCCTTGCTTGAAGAGTAGTGGTCCGACTGTGCCTCAAATCACGGTTTAAGGAAACCCCAAGCTGAGAGCTCACTGCTTGGCTCTGTCTCTACAGCTGGCTTCCCTGCTCCTATTCCTGCGAGCTCTACTTCACTCACACACCCCTGATCTTTCTGTGACCCCGTGGGTCCTGAGACCACACTGTCCCCATGAAGGCTCCACCCCCACTTAGCCTCTGGATCGATGTCTCTCAGTGGACCAGACTGCCACAGGTTCTGATTTTGTGCTCCGCTATTCCACCGCTTGCCAGGAGCCAGCCCCTCCCCACTGGGGTCTATCTTCCTGTCGCTTTGGATTCTCTTCTCCACATATCCTACCTTCCAGAAAGTGGTCAATTTTTCTGTTCCTGGAATTGCTGCTCTTCTTCTCGTCTATCTCCTGTTGAGTTTGTAGGTGTTCAGAATGGTTTGATAACTAGCTAAACTCATGGCATCTAATGATATTTCAGTCTCCTACTCCTCAGCCATCTTGCTTCCTTCAGGCTATCAGAAGTTTTGTGATGTCCATTTAAATATAGTTCTAAATTTTAACTAAAAAAATCAATATTTTATGGTTGACCTTTTAAGTGTCTTATTTAAGAAATCCTTTTCTATTCAGATATATCATAAAGATTTTCTATATATTTTCTAAAGGTTTAGATTATATTTTTAAATTCTTCCTGCACACCCCAAATTACCTTGCTTTATGTGCAGACAGCTGGTGTAGAGAAGAATGAAAGAATAAATAAGACTGTGTCCCCTTCCTGTGGGGGAAATCAACAGATAAGAGAATGCATGACCAGTGCAATACAAAGGAAGGAAAAAAATCAGGTCAAATTATAGGTTGCTTTCTTGATTGGGTAGAAGGAGATGGCTTTAAGGAAGAAGGACTAGGTGAAGCCAGATGGATCTGATCACATAAGGTCTTAAATCTATTTCAAGGAGTTTGGTTTTTACATTGAAATGAGTAGGGGGCAGTTGTAGGGTATCAATCAAGAGTAGCACCAGAAAATACATATTTTAAAAAATCATTCTCTGTAATGCAGGGCTTGGTTTGGAAAGACCAGGATGAGGCAAGACAAAATAGGTAGGAGTTGTGTGATAAGGTGATGTCAAGTTGGTGGCCCCTGTGACCAATATTGGGACAGTCCCTGTACCATACTTCTCCAGAGATAGAGAAAAGTAAGGCCCAGCTAAATTTAGAATGTAGTCAGATTCCCTGTGGTGTTAGTCAGTGGCTTCAGCTATTATCCCCCTAGAAGCTAATGATCATGAAAGGAAATTTACAAGATCTGAATATTCCACCCAGGACCCATGCTTACTTTGAGAAACATCTTGTAGTTCATTAGACAGCATGGATATCATGAGCCTGAGAACAACTGGGAGAGTCTATAAGGTCCGCTGGGTAGAAAACCATCTGCTAAAATGCAGGCCCTTCTTTCAAGGGATCTTCCCACAGACTTGGAGGCACTGCTTGTCTGTCCTTGAGCTCCTCTGTCATCCGCCAAAAGCTATGCAGTCTCTCCAGCATGCGATCATGGTGCTGTAACTCCCAACAGTTAGGTGTGCACAGGGATGACAAACTGTTTAGCGATAGACATTCCAAAGTCTGGAATTTCAGTCATCCCCACATCAGTATCAGCCACTTAATAAGATTGTTGGCTGACATCTACACTGAAGGAAAAGGGAGGTGTTCTTTACAGAATGGGAACGGAAGCCACTTTGGAGGTATTGGAAATTGCAAAAAATCTGTATAAAACGTTTCTTTTGTGAGTCAGCTTGAGGTCCTAGTTCTCAGGGGATAAAAGAAGATGAAATTCTGTATTTTAGAGAGATGCCTACAAAAAGAAAGAAAAAAAAGAAAATATAAAAAAGAAGACCTCAAAATTGGATAGCTCTTCTGCATCCTTTTTAAAAAAAATCCCATTCTACTCTTTTTTATTTTTAATTTTATTTCTTTTCAGCATAACAGTATTCATTGTTTTTGCACCACACCCAGTGCTCCATATCCTTTATTCTTGTGTAATTCTGTCCTTACCTTCCTGAACTTGGTGTTTTGATGGTTTTAACAGCATCGAAGTTCAGACTGTTGTGTGAGTAAAACTAGATTAGGTAAGAGGTGAGTCTGGGATGTTAAAACACAAATAATGCAATTATTCTATAGAGGAACATACATTGTAAGTCCCAAATATTAATTTAAAAATTGAAATTTAAAGCAGAACTTGATTTATAATTGGAGAAATAGTCTTAATTCAGAGATGAAAACTGTATGTCCGTTCCCTATGCAGAGGACTCTATTAGTCAATTACAGGGTATGTGATGAATCCATTGTGTGTTCTTTCCCACAGAGCAGTGGTTTTTATCCTGAGATCCGTGAGCCCACTGAAATGTGTGCCTGATCTTGTGAGGAGATGTGTGAGTGTGGGAAGCATGCAGAGAGAGACAGAACCCAAATTCCATGGTCTCTCCTTCCCCACCATCTCTTTACTGATCTTGACTAAAGACTTCCTCTTTCCTTAACATTTTGTGTTTCCTTTTTCCCTGGAAATACTTTGAAAGTATTATTTGTGCAACTATTATTTGAGAAGGCACTGTAGGACTTTATAAGAACTATGGCACTATCTTTTCCTGTCCCCACTTCCATTGGTCTGGCTATTACACCACTGAGGTGGCCTCTAGATTATCCCCAGTGGCCCAGAATAACACAGTCTTCTCTCTTGATTAATTGGACATCTGGGTCTAAAATTGCATAGAACATGTGTGTCTCTGCATATACATGGATATATGTGTGTGTGTATAAATGAAGATATATATCCATATAGATCTCTCTCTCTCTCTCTCTCTCTCTATATATATATATATATATATGAGGCATTTGAGAAGATAGGTATGTCATTCTTATATATATACATATATTATATTTTATTATGTATATTATATATTTATGATTTCTTCTCAAATGCCTCAACTGAGGTTGAGAATTGCTTTTCACTTGGACATAACCTAGATAATGATTTTCATATCCTCTGTCAATGTGAGGCAGTCAAAGAAAGTAAGTATCAAATAATGAGTTCGCTTTCTATTGATCTTGCCAGTTTGATTAAAAAATCCATTGCTAGCTTGATATGTGCAAAGCAGGTGGAGGCTGGTGCCCAGGCTCTTTCCTTACCCCCTGCAGGGGAGAATCGACTTGAAAGCCTTCTTTAAAGTCACCATCTGAACCAGGTGTAATATATAATTCATAAACTGTTCTTAAAATTACCTTTATGAGAAAAACACTATTACTGGGTCGTTTGTAAAGACTTACTTCCTCATTATCTAGCTTGTACACATGTAAGCTTTGAGATGGTCCATTCCCAGTGCAGATGTGTATATATTTTTCTCTCTTCTCATTATCCCTGGCTCTTTATTTTGTCTTAAGTAGGTCTGGCTCTGTGTTACAGGCTGTAATGAATCTATAGTGCGTCTTGATAAATCTCATTAAAAACGTATGGGATCGGGAGGGAGACAAACCATAAGTGACTCTTAATCTCACAAAACAAACTGAGGGTTGCTGGGGGGAGGGGGTCGGGAAAGGGGGGTGGGGTAATGGACATTGGGGAGGGTATGTGCTATGGTTAGTGCTGTGAAGTGTGTAAACCTGGCGATTCACAGACATGTATCCCTGGGGATAAAAATACATTATATGTTTATAAAAAATTAAAAAATTAAAAAAAAATGTATGTCAGCTTCCTGGCCCTCTCAGAGCCACAAGAAAGCAACAAAAGGAATAGAAATTTTGAACAAGGAACTTGGACCAGAGGAGCAAAGCTAGTGGGAGCATTAATGAAAGTGTCCATTTATTGAGCTCGTGTTACTGTTTCATGTCGTGCCTGTTAGAGCCAGTGAGTGGGATTGTTACCCACCCAGTGCAGGACCTTACAAGACCGAGTAAGAGAGAGTAGAATACCTTGCTTTAACTTCCAATGCTAGCAGTTTGTACAGCCAGGGTCGCAAGCCTGGCAGAGTCATCCTGAGGACACCAGTGAGCTACTGGACGCAGGGCAGCATCACTTCCTCCAGGGATACGAGGAGCCATGGCAGCCACTCTGTGCTCACCATGCTGCCCACAATTTCATTCTAGATTCCTGCCCACATGGCTGCATACTGTTTGTGTGGCAATTGTGAGGTTGACTCACAAAGTGTCCCACTTGTGGGGCATCTGGGTGGCTCAGTCAGTGAAGCATCTGTCTTTGTCTCAGGTCATGATCTTGGGGTCCTGGGATTGAGTCCCACATTGGGCTCCCCGCTTCTCCCTCTCCCACCCTCTCATGCTCTCTCTCTGTCCTCTTGAATAAACAAAAGATTTTTAAAAAAAAGTATCCCACTTGTCCTGAGCACTTTCTTTTCATTGTCTTGAAACCACATTTGTAAACATGCTACTCTGACCCCAGCTTTAGGGCTCGCTCCAGGTCAGGGATACATCATCACCCCACTTCTCTCTGACTTTCTTGGAAAAATGGTCTCTTGGACACTGGTGCCCTGAGCTGAGGGTGGCCTTGGGGAGGAAGTAGCTTAGGCTTTCTTGATGCCCATAGCCCTGCTCTCAATGCAGGACTCCAGTCATGTACTTGAGCATTTCCTTCTCTGGTAGTGCCACGTACCCCCAGTCTCTTTCCCACTGCCAACTGCTGCTTGCCACCCTGGTCTTCTACCCAGAGACAGGTCTGGGGAGTAGACCTTATTTCTGCCCATCTTAGGAGTTATGTTTACAAGGCTGGGTTGTCGTGTGTAACTCACTTAGCTGGACTTCCATGTTAGAGAGGAAGTCTTGCCTCTTCTTCCCTAACCTTCAGATAATACCTCAAGGAAAACCACATCATGACCCCTTTCTCCACATGGCCCTACGTCATCTGCCAAAGATTCTTCTTGGAGGTTAAACAAGAGATATCCCTAGTATGTGTGTCTGTACATATCTCTGAAGGACACCCAGATAGGCAATACTGAGAGTTTTCTCCCTCTCCAAGAATACCTTTGGGCATTTTCTCACAGGAAATGGTGGTTTTCTCTGGTCCTCCCTCAGTTCCCAGGCCCTGCCACCAGCTCAGGTGTGAAAACACAGATTGTCTGACTGGAGGAGCCTGAGCAGTCCCTGCAGAGCTTTAACCCTGAGGTTCATATTGCTTTCTCTCTTTCCAACACTGTTCTCCCTCTGACCTGTGTGTCCAGGGGGGAGACATGGTGCTGTTGTTCCTTCATTTGTTAAATCACACCTGCTGGGCTTTCTTAATCAGAAGGGAAGAAAATACTCTTATTTGACCTAAGCATCACTGGTTTGCATTCCCGAAACGTGAAAGCAAGTTGGTAGGCAGACTACAACACACATGCGGATGGGGCACTGACTGCCTCCCCCTGCCATCAGTCATTTGTCCGCCATGTTTGAGAGCCCTCCAGCACCATCTGGTGCCTTCACACACCAGCCCACCTATTTTCACAGTAACCCCAAAAGGTTGTTGCTGTTTATCTCCACTCACTACTCCTAGAAACCAGAGTCACAGAGGTTAAGTCACTTGCTTTTAATCACATAGATAGTAAGAGGTGGAACTTTGACTCAGAGCCATTTCTGTTGTTCCAAAGCTGATGCATTTTTGACTCTGCAAGATAGTTGAGTGTCTTTGAGATCTCCGAAACCATTCTCAACAAACCTTCATGGTTCATGAATGGTACATGGCAGGTGCTGGATAAGAAGCCACTTTTAATAGTGAGTGAGCCCTAGACAGGGTCCTATCACATATGATCGTGCAGTCCCATTGACTTTTTTTTTTTACACACTAAATTGTATATTTGAAATTTTTTTAAATTTTATTTTACTTTTTCAGTGTTCCAAGATTCGTTGTTTATGCACCACACCCAGTGCTCCATGCAGTATGTGCTCTCCTTAATACCCACTGCCAGGCTCACCCAAGCCCCCACCCCCTCCCCTCCAAAACCCTTAGTTTGTTTCTCAGAGTCCATAGTCTCTCATGGTTCATCTCCCTCTCCAGTTTCCCCCAACTCACTTCTCCTCTCCTTCCAATGTCCTCCGTGTTATTCCTTACGCTCCACAAGTAAGTGAAACCATATGATAACTGACTCTCTCTGCTTAACTATTTCACTCGGCATAATCTCTTCCAGTCCCATCCATGTTGATACAGAAGTTGGGTATTCATCCTTTCTGATGGGGGCATAATATTGCATTGAATATATAGACCATATCTTCATTATCCTTTTGTCCGTTGAAGGGCATCTTGGCTCTTTCCACAGTTTGGGGACTGTCGTCATTGCCGCTATGAAATTGGGATACATATGTCCCTTCTTTTCACTACATCTGTATCTTTGGGGTAAATACCTAGTAGTGCAATTGCTGGGTCATAGGGTAGCTCTATTTTTAATTTCTTAAGGAACCTCCACATTGTTTTCCAAAGTGGCTGCACCAACTTGCATTCCCACCAACAGTGTAAGAGGGCTCCCCTTTCTCCACATCCTCTCCAACACTTGTTGTTTACTGTCTTGTTGATTTTGGCCATTCTAGCTGATGTAAGGTGGTATCTCAATGTTGTTTTGATTTCAATCTCCCTGATGGCTAATGATGATGAACATTTTTTCATGTACTGTTAGCCATTCGTATGTCTTCTACGGAAAAGTGTCTGTTCATTTCTTTTGCCCATTTTTTGATGTGATTATCTGTCTTTTGAGAGTTGAGTTTGAGTTCCATTGACTTCATCTTGAAACTATTAGACAGCTTGTTACTTTTTCTTAATGATAATAATAATGGATAATGAAATTATAGACAAGTATCATTCCTTGTCTGAGAATCTCTAGTAGGAAAATCCTGGCATACAAGATAGGCCAACACAGTTTCTTATCTCTGAATCAATAGAACATTAAATAAGTTTTTATTGTTCATGTAGTTACTTGGTTGTATGATAATGATGACTTTAAATTTGCATATGTATGTCTTTCCCTCTCTCCCATTTTGTCCACACCACTTGAACATGCTGCCTCTGTAAAGGAGAGATGAGCAGAGTGGAATAAAAGGGCATGGGCTTGGGAAGTCTGTGGAATTTCTCTTGAATGCAAACCCCACCAGTATTTGACTGTGGGAAAATTACATAACCCTTTAGCCTAGTCCCTTTTCTGCAAAAATGGAGTTAATTGCACCTAACCTGTAGGGCTGATGTGAAGTTTAATTGAGTTCATATATGTTAAGTGCATCTAGAAGCATAAGAAAAAAGACTGGGTAGATTTTAGTTCATTTAAATAAAAATTTTGACACAAAAAGACATTATAAACAATGTCCAAGGACAAGCTTCAGACAGGGAGCAGATACAAAGTTATCTAGAATTGATAACAACTTTAAAAGTCAATAAGAAAAAGATTTTAAAAAACCCAATGGAGAAATAAAGGAAATGACAGCAAAAAAACAAGTTGAATGGCCAATAAACAGGAAAAAAATGTTTAAACTCACCAGTAAGCAGAAAAATGAAAACACAGAACTGTTTATGTAGATCATGTTGGCAAAATCTAAAAATCTGATAAATATTACTGGAGACTTGGTGAAATGGGAACTGGTACCTTTCGTATGAGATTAAATTGATTTCATCCCTTTAGAGAGTGATCTGACGTCATAGAGTCATTCCGAAGATATGAATACCAAGGAGAAACAATATCTATTGCAGAGAAATTCTGACACAATATAGGTAGAGATCTGTTGAATTCTCTACTATGTATTATTAACAGAATTAGAAAGAACATAAGTGTTTGTAGATAAATGGAAAGACAAATCATAGCAACTGAAATGAATGAGTGAGGTCTCCATGTATTAATACATTTCCAAAACAGAATTTAAAAAGTCAGTTGCACGGATACCTGGGGGGCTCAGTCTGTTAAGTGTCTGCTTTTGGCTCAGGTTATGATCTGTGAGTCTTGGGATTGACCCCCACGTTGGTCTCCCTGCTTGGTGGGAAGTCTGCTTCTCCTCCCTCTGTCCTTCCACTCCGGCTCATGCTTTCTCCCTCTGCTCTCTCTCTCTCTCAAAGAAAATCTTGAAAAAGCCAGTTGCAAATGGAAGAAATAGGATAAAATTTACGTAACTTTAAGAAACCTGAAGTAAGGGGCACCTGGGTGGCTCAGTGGGTTAAAGCCTCTGCCTTCAGCTCAGGTCATGGTCCCAGGGTCCTGGGATCCAGCCCTACATCGGGCTCTCTGCTCTGCAGGGAGCCTGCTTCCCCCCACCCCACCTGCTTCTCTGCTTATTTGGGATGTCTGCCTGTGAAATAAATAAATAAAATCTTAAAAAAAAAAAGAAACCTGAAGTAAATCCACAAATAATTGATAGAGTTACATTTGTATTGGAAGTCAACAATTTGCCTCTCTCTCTTTTTACCCTCTTTGCTTATTCCTTAAATTTATATGAGTGAAATCATATAGCGTTTGTTTTCCCCTGACTTACTTCTCTTAGCAAATACAAACCAAAAAAGACTCATAACTCTAGACAACAGACTGATGGTCACCAGAGGGGAGGTGGGTGGGGGATGGGAGAAATAGATGATGGGGATGAAGGAATGCCCTTGTGATGAGCACAGGGTGATGTATGGAAGTGCTGAATCACTGTATTGTACACCTGACACTAATATTATACTGTATATAAACTAACTGGGGTTCAAATAAAAACTTAAAAACTTTTTTTTTCTTTTTTTTGGCTATTTTAAATTTTTATTTTTTATAAACATATTTTTATCCCCAGGGGTACATGTCTGTGAATCGCCAGGTTTACACACTTCACAGCACTAACCATAGCACATACCCTCCCCAATGTCCATTACCCCACCCCCTTACCCAACCCCCTCCCCCCAGCAACCCTCAGTCTGTTTTGTGAGATTAAGAGTCACTTATGGTTTGTCTCCCTCCCAATCCCATCTTGTTTCTTTTCTTCTTTTTCTGCCCCCCTAGTCCCCCATGTTGCATCTCCACTTCCTCATATCAGGGATATCATATGATAGTTGTCTTTCTCTGATTGACTTATTTCACTAAGCATGAT
>PISX010021346.1:0-33871 GCA_004024625.1 Mellivora capensis
AAAATTAAATAAAAATTAAAAAAAAGAAAAAAAAGAAATTATTTGTTTTGGAGACAGTTTATAACGTTTGTTTTATTTCCACATCTGACTACTGACTAAGAAACTAAATACAAACTAGGTTGATCCATCTATGATTAAAATTATAGATTTTACTAATATCACTAATTGTTAGCACATTAGTAATAGCCTCTATTTAAAAGGAAATGATCACTTTTTCTCAGCTCTCTGAGAAGATTTGGAATGTGTTTGGGCTGAACTGTCTGGCAACTGCATGGAGTCATTATTAACCTATATCTGGTTTTCTGTTTTATAAAGGTATAGTTTTCATTATTACCCTTTAGAATAGTCCCTGAGCAGTGGGTAAACTGACATCCAGATCCCTCCTCAAGGTTAGGTACTAGGAAAACTAGTTTTTGCCACTCACCTCTTATCTTAGTGACAATACAGTGCCTATTTCTAAATATACTTAAATATATTTTATTCATATTGTATTTCTAAGGATATCATAAAAGTCAAAATATTTCTAATTTGTATCATCTTTGTGCTTAATAGTGACATTACTAAAAAACACACACTTACATGGAAGATTAATTTCATTAGCCAGTGGAAATATGTTACTGCTGTACTTGTGACAGATTAATATCTCTTTAGAGAAACAATTCATATTCATTTAACTCAAAACTGTTATGATATCCTAGGTTGCATATTGATCTTGAGGGAAGAATATTTTATCCAGGTTTATCCTTAGGATACATTTACTCTTTGTCACTTTAAGAAAGCTTTGATTATGGCCAGGTCCTTTTAATACAAAAATGAAAGCAAAATTCATGGTTTGCCAACTAGAAAAGAATGAATTATATGCACTGAAGATGGAGGACATTTTCAACCACCCAAAAGATAAAGAAGAAAATGATTGGACTGACTCAAGTTTAGCAGTCAGAAACTGAAAGTGAAGGCATTTATGGGTTTTTGTTTTGTTTTGTTCTGTTTTGTTTTGTTTTAGGTTTTCCCAACATCTTTTCTCTCATTTTCTAGTACGAGCAGCTAAGTTTCATTTCTGGACTTTGACACAACTGAATTGTGTATGATCTTGGTAAGACTTTAAATCAAGCCAAAGCATGGGGACTTAGCCCAAGTTGGTGAATCACACTGTCTGCTAGTTTGTGGAATATCTCCAGCCATTAAATATTGAGAGGAAAACCTCAAGAACAGACAGGAAAACATATTTTGTAAACTAGACACTGTGAAAAGAAGTAAATAGTAGTGGTAGTACCATAGACTGAATGTATTGCCCCGAAATTCATATATGGAAACCTAATCTCAGTGTGTTGGTATTGGGAAGTGAGAACTTTGGGAGGTGATAAGTCATGAGGGTAGAGATGTTAAAAGCAATTAGTACCCTTAAGTGGTCCTTGAGAGATGCCTGGGTGGCTCAGTTAGTTAAACGTCTGCCTTCGGCTCAGGTCATGTTCCCAGCCAGTGTTCTGGGATCAAACCTCACCTTGGGCTCTCTTCTCATCGGGGAGCCTGCTTCTCCCTCTCCCTCTCCCTCTGCCTGCCACTCCCTTTGTGTTCTGTCTCTCTCTCTCTCTCTGTCAAATAAATAAATAAATAAAATCTAAAAAAGAGAGAGAGAGAGAGAGACCCTTGCACCTGCAGACATGTGAGTACGTCATGAGAACGTGGTCCCCTAGGCACCAGGAAGCAAGCCCTCACTAGGCATAAAATCTGCCGACATTGTGATCTTGGACTTCCTAGCCTCCAGAACTGTGAGAAATAATTGTTGGTTAAGCCACCCAGCCTATGATATTTTTGTTTTTGTAGCCTAAACAGACTAGGATAGGCAGGTTAATTATAATTGTAGAATTCATTACATACCTGAATAGAGTATTATGGATGAGAATGTAGTACAATATGAACTTCATTTTTCTTCTTCTCAAGGGAGTAAAGATTTTCTTGAATTGCAGGGAAATGGAGCCTCAAATTAAGAGCAGAAAGTTTGGGACGCCTGGGTGGCTCAGTTGGTTGGACGACTGCCTTCGGCTCAGGTCATGAGCCCGGAGACCAGGGTTCGATTCCCGCATCAGGCTCCCAGCTCCAAGGGGAGTCTGCTTCTCCCTCTGACCTTCTCCTCGCTCATGCTCTCTCACTGCCTCTCTCTCAAATAAATAAATAAAATCTTAAAAAAAAAAAAAAAAGAGCAGAAAGTTTGGGAGCGCCTCCGGCACTTGCCCCAACCAGCAGCCAGTTCCATCCTCTGGAGCCCATCCTCCTACCCACAGCTGTCCACATGTGATGAAGAGAGAGAGGAGCAGCTGTTAGGGAACAAGGTGGCGAGTGCAGGGATAAAGATAGAGCTAAACTGGGAAAGAGTGTGATCAAATCACTGTTTGAAAACTGTCAAAGAAATATTGTAGGGAACAAAGCAGGAACAAAATGTTGGCTTTTAGAAAGAACTGGTGCTATTCATCAAAATCTACAGAACTTGGGTTCTAAAGTTCTCTAATACTAGAGTATTTCTCTACCAAGGAGAAGTATATTATAAAAATACATGTGCCTGAATATACAGACTATGATTTTTTTCCATTATATGTGGCTGCTTAGTAAAATTATTTTTTTATTTTCTTTTAAAGATTTTATTTATTGATTCGACAGAGAGAGAGAGAGAAAGAAAGAGAGAGAGCACAAGCAGGGGAAGCAGCAGGCAGAAGGAGAGGGAGAAGCAGGCTTTCTGCTGAGCAGGGAGCCTGGGGAACTCAATCCCAGGATCCTGGAATCATGACCTAAGCCGAAGCAGACGCCTAACAGACTAAGCCAACCAGAAACCCCTAAAATTAATTTTTAAAAATTAAAAATCAACTCTGACTATAAAAGCTTACACCATGTAAACATTATCATCTAATTTCTAAGAAACATGGAAATCCACTAACAATGAGTATTATGGTAACTAGCTACTCTGGACTACTGAATTTCATAGGAAACCACAAAAACCTAGATAATGAAAAGAAAATGGAAATAAATTCAGAATCCTTAATCTTAATAAAGCATGAAGCTATCTGTAATATTCCAATATTCCATTGGCCAGCTGTGGTTCCTAGGGCACTTCTTCGGTATTTGAAGTGAGATTAAAAAGCAGTCACACTCTTCATACAGCAAACTGGAAAAGGCACTCACCATTGGCAACATTTTCACTGGAGGTAAGACTTATCAGTTTTCTCCTTCTGAAAATATGGTACTACAGAGCATGCCTCCCCATCCAAATGCCTCCTAAAGAAATGACTGTCCCAAGAGAAAGCCTATTTATGTTCTAGAAACTTCAGCCCTGTCTATGTTATTAAGTGGAAAGCTTATACCTGTGTTTTTGTTTTTCAGTTCCAAATATTAGCCACTAATTCCCTTTAGCTTAGTATTATTTAGATTTGTACCACACCTTATGATACATTGTAAATAGCATGGATAGGTGTGAAGATCTGACCCTGTTTCAGTTAGGCACTTCTGCTGTTAGTAGGTTTCATACATTGTTTCAAATTTGACTTTCAGCCTTTCCATTATCTTCACAAAGACTGAATACCAAGAGTTACATCTGTAATTGTCTTTTTTTATGCTTTTATCACATAACACTAAGCTGTAACCCCTCAAGCTCCCATTCCTTTTATTTTGTTTGTATCTTGACCATACTTTGTTATATTTATCAGAGCTCAGACTCCATCTGCATGGTCTATTTTCCGATCCAATTGTGTCTTGCCCTTGCTGTACTCCCTTATCTCAAGACATTATTGTATCTTGTAGTACCACCCTTTCATCTGGCAAATGGTCCTTTATTATTTTATACTTATCAGTAATGACATGCTCCTTTGTTCTGGAGATTTTGTTTATTATGTGTGCATTTTCCACAAATATTAAAATAATTGCAAATTTCTTTAACATTACTTTTTGGAGGAAAATTCTTTTTTCTTTTTCCTTTTTTTTTAAGGAAACAGAAACATGAAATCTGAATAGGTTGGTTGTCTCTTAAAGGTGCTAGGCTAGGGACGCCTGGGTGGCTCGGTCCATTAAGCCTCCGACTCTTGATTTCAGCTCAGGTCATGATCTCAAGGTCCTGAGACTGAGCCCCATGTCAGACTCCATGCTTGGGTATGGAGCCTGCTTGAGATTCTCTCCCTCTCCCTCTGCCCCTTCCCACCCTTTCTCTCCCTCTTAAAAAAAAGAAAAAGAAAAAAGAAAGGTGGTAGGCCAGTAAGAAACAAACCTGCTGTTGAACATCACTGTACTGTCTCCTACACTGTGATTCACTGACTATTAATATGGCAATATAGTAAACTTAATGTATTTCTGTAAAATAGACTCCATTATTTTCTCTCAGAAAATTTCATCTAAAGTTCAAAATTCAACTACAGCTATAACTGACAAAGACAACTTGTAGGGGCCTACTTAGCCAGATCGACTCCATCTCAGTTAAACCGCCATTTTGTTGTTTGTGCAGTAAAACTTAAACTGACCCTGCCCACCCCCACAGAGGAACTTACTTAAAAGCAAGTCTGGGAAACCAGTAAAATATGGTCGACCAGTTCCTGATAACAGAGCCCAAATACAAGGACGGGTCAGGTCGGGTGGAGATAATCTCATTGGCCAGGCTCAACCACATGGCCTTTGCTCTATAAAAGCTAGTCTGTGAAGCTGGGGTGGTCGCTCTCTCTGTAAGAGATGGCCTGGGCCGGTCGGTTTGATTCTCGGTGCTGGCACAAAATAAAGCTTTGCTTGACCTTCGCTTTGTATCAGTCTCACTCCTTTGATCATGGGCCATCACAACTACGCAATGCCATTAAGAAAATATGCAAGTGAGGAGTGCCTGGATGGCTCAGTAGGTTGAGCCTCTGCCTTCAGCTCAGGTCATGATCTCAGGGTGCTAGGATCAAGCCCCACATCAGGCTCTCTGCTCAGCAGGGAGCCTGCTTCCCCCTCTCTCCGCCTGCCTCTATGCCCACTTGTGATCTCTGTCTCTCTGTCAAATAATAAATAAAATATTTAAAAAATATATATGCAAGTGAAGTGAAAATGAAAAAAAAAATTTTTAATTAAAATATGAGAAATGAATAATTTCCCTGATTTTTCAGACTGCTGGATTCTAGATATTGAGTTGTTGAGGATTTTTGTTTTTGTTTTTCTCTTTTAAAAGCGTAGAGAGAATGCTTTGGAATTGAGTCCTCTGTTCCTCAATTGTATTGCTCTAGCCACAGTAATGGAGGAGAGCTTGCTACTTTATTAAGGTGAATGGAAATAACTCAGACCTTGGCTTCCACTTCCCTGCCATTTCCTAACTCTGAATCACACAGTTTAACTTTCCCGTTCCCGGCTTGTGCATATTTAAGATGAAAGAATTCAAGTATTTCATATTCTAGCCATAAAACTCTGTGATGACATGACTTCACTTCATTCACCTTTCCATTTCTTCTTCCCTAACCTTAATTCTCTAAATATCTCAATTTCCTTCCAACCCATTATTAGCTTTATGACTATTCTTCAAATTATAAAATTATATAATTTTAAATTAAAAGTAATGTATTGTTGTGTGTGCCCCTCATTGGTAGAGGAAACCGACTTTCAATATGAGTGACACTTACACTGTATTGTTCAAAAAAAAAAAAAAACGCTTAATGGACGATGATCCCCTAACTAACCTGTTTATATATCTAGAAGGTGGAAGTCAGAATCATTAAGCAACTGATCAAAGTTTTTAACTAATTGTTGGCAGCATAGAGAATAGAGTCCCTGACTTTTTATATACATTTATTACATTTTTTGCTATACATCTTCCCTCCTTTAGAATCATTTTTAATTTGTTATTATTGCTAGGTCAGGTTTTTTTTTTTTTAAAGAAAGTGTTCCTACTCTACTCTCAGAGTAATAATTCATGGTTAACTTGTGAACTATGACCCCAAGCCATTTTCTGCCAGCTGTATGGGATATTTTTGTTTTCCTCTCCAATGTAGAGCTCCACAGTTGTCTCTGTTGAACTATGTTCTGTATCTGATTCTGATACAGAACTATGTTCTGTATCTGGTTATTCAGCTATAGTTTCTTCTAATCTTTTTACCTTACTTAATCTTTCTGGGCCTCAGTTTCCTCATTTGCAGACTAAGGAGCTTTGGATAGATTAACGCCTGAGGCACTCTTTACTTCCAAAACACTCCTTTCCAAGTTGGTACTAAATCAGTCTTTGACTCCTTAATGCCACTTTCAGGTTTAAAGAATATGTTCTGTATTTTATCATCCAGACACTTGATGAGAAGATAGACCAATACCAGGCCCCAGATCAACTTCTCCAGGACACCATTTGTCACATTCTCCTGAGTTGACACTAATGCATTGACTGCATCCCTATTGCTCATTTATTTTCTCTGCAAGTGTTTTCAATTTGGGGAATATTTGTTGATTTGTTTTACAAAATTTCTGAGGTAGATTAATTTTACTTTCTGTATTTTTACTCGTTAAAAGTTTGCTTCTTCAAATCAATGAGGTCATACATATTCATTTTATACATTATTTTTTGAGGCTTTAAAAAGATAGAAATGTTAGGTTAGTTCAATTGTTAAAAAGATCAATATTCTATTAATTCTAAGAACACCAAATTTATCTAGTATTTAAGATTCAGAGACAAATGAATTATAATTATTGTCAGAGGTTTACAAAGCTTGAATTAATCCCATAAAGTAATTTAGTTTTATTTTTGTCTTTTAGAACCTTAATGGAATTAAACAAACTAGATGTTTAAGCTTCATTATTTTTCTACAAATAAACATTGTTATTTTCCAATAACTTCATTTAGCCTTGCTATAGAATACCACACTTGCCTCCAGTCCTTTCAAAACATTTCCTTAATTAATTCAAATCTGTTTTGTTCCTTCTGTAAAATGTCTTTGAATATAATGTGCTGTTCTGCTTCCGGGATTCTGTTTCTATTGTCTCTAGAAAGAGACTCTGATCTTAACTTTGCCAGCAGAGGGCACATACACATATCCTTCTTTGTTTCTTCTAATCTACAAAAAGGAAATTAAAAAAAAAAAAAAAAAGAAAGAAAGAAAGAAAAGAAAAAAAAAAAAAAAGCCACATTTGAGGTTCTCTAATATCCACCTTATTTGAACTGGGTCTAATTTAAAAATAAAACATCACCACTACAACATTAAGATTTTTGTCTTAAAAGTCTAATGCTTGAATGAAAACCAAAAGACACTCAGATACTGCTGTCATGGAAATAGGACACTGGTTTAATATATCTATTCCTGCTTTATAAAATTTGGCTGGGAATTTGACTACTTCTGATGATATTTTGGTCTAGCCTTTCTGTTTTTGGTATTCAATTCTGGTCTTAGAATTAGCAAAGAGGTAGTCAACTAATATTTATTTACATGTTTATTTATTTGTAGAATTAGCAAAAATTCTAACAACTAATAATCTATGTGTTAGCCTGAAGTTAATATAAATACATTTGCAGAATATTGAATTTAATTGGACATCTAATTAAATATTTCTGAGAGAACATTTTTAAAGAAAAATAAGTTGGAGCAGAGTCATAAAAAATTAGTCTGTTGACCATTTTGGTAAATGACTTAAGAATACTTGTGAACATTTTAATCTTCCGGCTGCTTCCAATGAGCTGATAGAATGGTAGGATTTTTTACACTGTCAGCTAATTGAGCACAGAGGAGCATGTATAATTTCAATATTATGCATATGCATCATGTAATTATATAATTGCAGATATGTTGTGCCTGCACACATCAAAAGGTTATGCTTTTAAAGTGGAAAAATGCTGTTGAAAAGCAGAAGTCAAAGACTCATATACTAATATCTATCTCCAGCAGCATAAACTTTAAGTATTTTGTATAAGCCACTGTACAGCCTGACTTACACTAAAAGCAATCCAAAGAACTCACAAATGGAAGTTCAAATGTCATATCAGCTTTTAAAACATTTTAATGACTGAGGTCAAGATGATTGATAATATTTACAGGTTTTTCCAAATGTTAGTGCGTAGAACAAGAGTTACCGTGATAGACAAATACCATATGATATCACTTATATGTGGAATTTAAGAAACAAAACAAATGAACGTAAGGAGAAAAAAAAAGAGGCAAACCAAGAAACAGACTCTTAACTATAAAGAACAAACTGATGGTTGCTGAAAGGGAGGTGGGCTGAAGGATAAGTTAGTTGGGTGGTGGGGATTAAGGAGGGCACTTGTGATGAGCCCTGAGTGTTGTAAGTGATGAATCGCTAAGTTCTACACCAGAAACCAGTATTATACTACATGATAACTAATTAAAATTTAAATAAAAATTTGGAGAAGAAAAAGAAAGAGTCGCCAGGATATCTTATTATTGAGATGTGTAAAACAGTACACTTTGGGACTTATTTTAAAAAATTATTTGAGGGGTGCCTGGGTGGCTCAGTGGGTTAAGCCTCTGCCTTTGGCTCAGGTCATGATCTCAGGGTCCTGGGATGGAGCCCCACATCGGGCTCTCTTCTCAGGAGGGAGCCTGCTTCCCCTCTCTCTCTGCCTGCCTCTCTGCCTACTTGTGATCTCTCTCTGTGTGTCAAATAAATAAAATCTTAAAAAAATTATTTGAACCTTAAATATGGAAAAATAATAATAATGTAAGCACAGGGTTCAGTTCAAGGCTAAATTCTGCTATATTAAAAATATTTTGGCATAAGATAATTAAAGTAATTATAGTAAGCAGAGAGAAAAAGTTCCAGACAAAAGAAGTAAAAGCACTCTGACAATATGAGAGTATCTCAGTTCATAAGGAGGTTTGTTTGTTTACTTTTTTCCCCCAAATAGTCTTTTTCAACTGGGAATAAACTCCAATACTCATTCTATAAGCATTGGCTTTTTGTTTATTTGTTTGTTTTTTCACACATAAGTTCTTTTCCAATTAAGCCCAATCGTGATTGCAACCCTAATGGTAAAGCCACTGAGGTTACAACTGATGATGACAAACATTTTATTGAGTCTAAAAATCTTAAGCAATTAAAAGTTTTGACAGTTTTTAAATTTACATATTTATGTATAGCTTTAGCTAACATCTACATATATAATTATAGGTTATCATTATTAACTATTGATTTTTAAAAAGACTTAGTGCCCGGAAGCCCTTAGTATTTTAATGCTTTTGTCTTTCTCTTTGATAAGATAGAGACTTTAAACAGTCTTAAAACATTGACTCTGTTTTACATCCAAGATCCGCAATGCTGAGTAGAAAAGAGAGAGAAATTGTAAGAACACCAAGTGATCAGGAAGGTTGAGTACCTCACAAAGAAGCAGGTTGTGCACCCTGAGTACACATGTCATGCATTGTTTCCTACTTAACTGACGAACATCAGGCTCAAACAATGTTTATCAAAGCTTGATCTTTCTCTCTTTGACTTCCTTTCTTTCTTCTTTTTCTTTCTCCTTTCTCCTTTTCTTTTCTCTTTCTCCTTCTTATTTTCATCTTTCTTTGCTAAACTGGATTTTAGTATCACAGTTTGCTGAGTTTATATCTCATAGCTTAGTCATATTTCATTTTACTCTAAAACCTGACCACTATCACTGAATATTAATATGATAGCCCTACAGCATGCATTGAGCAGCAAGGTCTAAAGGAGGAGATACAGGATTAGAACTCAGTGCTCCTAGTTTTGGGAAATTTATATTATGAAACTGGATAAAGCAATCATCTTTTTTTTTTAAGATTTTATTTATTTATTTGAGAGAGAGAGAGGGCACATCCTTATGAACAGGAGGAAGGGCAGACAGAGAAAGAGAGGATCTTAAGCAAACTCTGCACTGAGTGGTGGGGAGCCCAATACAGGGCTTAATCTCAGGACCCTGAGATCATGACCTGAGCCAAAATCAAGAGCTGGTCGCTCAACTGACTGAGCCACCCAGGTGTCCCAACAATCACCCTTTTTCTAGTCTCAGTTTACTTCAGTTCCAAAAAAACAAACCTTGCTCTTATTTATATGGCCTAATTTGAATTGATTGTATAACATTTTTCTTTTGTAATTTACACTACTCTGGCTGCTACAGGTATTTTTAACTGTGCAGCAATTGACTTCTCCCTGAGTAATAAGGAAGTAGAAAGAAACTTGTGGTTCTTTAAGGTATGAACTTAACGGGGTTTTTCCACCATGTGATTCATCCTGAAATAAAGAAAGGGAACTAGAACGTAAACATTGATTACTGCACCAATTAAATGAATGCATTTATCATTTTAACCATTAAATTTATTGTTTTAATGATTATTTTTCACATTTTCTTTTTGACCTCTCAGGTTGTGTGAACCAACAATTTAAAGTGGATAAATCAAGTCAATTAGTACCTGTACCTAAGAGAGATTGAAAAAAGGAATACTTTCTTTAGTTGCCTGGGTAACTTTTCCACTAAACATATTATTTTGAAGTATTGCTCATCTTTGAAGGGAGTGGACAAAATGGGATATATTTATTTTGTCCTATGTTGAATCTGCCTTAGTGCAAACTAAGCCTGTTGTGCTGAGATGCTTATTTGGTAGCCTTTATGGGACGATTTTGTGCTCATGGTTAAACAGCACAATATATGTTATAAGTACAATGTGATAAAAATTTTTACAAGAGATGACATGAATAAATGAGATCAGGTTGTTACCTTCCTTCCTAAACAATGGTCAAATAAGAAAAATGTGGGTGAGAATGGGATTGTGATAAACAGGTGAATAAATACCAAATTCCTTCCCTTCGAGTCAGTCATACATTTAATGACTTTCAGAGTACATTCCAAACACATGGAAGAGGAAGTGCTAGACCCATTCACAAGAATTTTTGTGGAAAACAAACAAACAAACAAACAAACAGTTTTTTATAGTTTAAGGAAATGGAACTGGCTGAAGACAGAGACAGGCATACTGGAGGTCACCAGCTATAGATGAGCTTTCTGATGGCCACCCACCAGGTTCATGGAGGTCTGCTATTTAAGAGATAGAGAGTGTATATTGACAGAAGGGTGCTGTTGGTAGTGGTGGATAGGAGGTGTGATGAGAGAATCTAATTACGCGGTTGCTAGCAGGTTGGAAACAAAAAGAAGACCATATCTACTCTGCAGCTAAAATGTGCTAATACCAAATTAGATGCTTAGTCAATATAACCACCTCTACATGTGGTAAGGGCTTGTGCTTCAGAGAAGCAGTTAATTATCTTGCCTCAATTTACCAGCCTCCACTTGAAACCCAACTTTAGCCATATGGTTAATGCCATATTTGAGGAAGATGTGGGTTTTTCGCCTTAATGAAACAGAATCAATCTATTTCTTCCCCAGAGAGTGATATTTAATCATTCCCCATGTTATTAGGCTTATGATTGGGATTATGATTATTATTCTCATTTGCCTCGGAGGCTTTGTGCTTTCAAAGCCTCTATAGCAAATCTCATCCTCATGTAAAAGGTCCACTGATCACCAGTTCTCCAGCACCGTTTATCAAGTGGATTCTGAAGAAACTTTTTGCTATTTCTTATCAGTGCTTGTTTTTATTCTATACAGAGTAGATGCAGGCCACACATAAACGCATTTCAATGTTTAATTATACATTTGAGTCAACCTTATAAATTTGATATATAAAAATGACACAGTGTTCAAGATTGTTGGTCATTTTTTATATCCTCCTGATTTGTTTAAATTTTAAAAACTGATGGAAATTATTTAAAGAAGATGGATAATATTGTCTGATGTCCAAGAATTCATGTATACTCTCTTAAGGAAATCCAAGTGGTTTATAGGCAATAAAAATGTCAGCATTCTAAGGTCCCTATTTGCTGAATCAATATTGAAAAAAATAATGCGTCAAATGAAATATATAGGAAAATGTATAATAGCTTTTGTCAGTAAAAAGTTTTTCTTGGATAAGTCTCAATACCTTTTTAGGCCTTTTTAAAATTTAACAATTTAATTAATATTTATTTTAGCACCTATACAACAATGTGCTAGTGAATATAAGCATTTGGAAATACTAATATCTCAGTATTAGTCACATTGTGCTAAGTGTTTTACATATATCTCATTTTTCTTCAAATAATCCCACAAGATAAGTATTACTATTATCTCTATTTGTTGATGGGAAAATTGAAACAGAGAAGTTACCTAATTTACAAAATCACAGAGTTTATAAATGATTTACCCCAGATTTGAACAGAAGTGTAAAGGGTTTCTAGAGGCTTTACTCTTCTTAGTTTTAAAAATGAATCCACTCAGGGGTGCCAGGAGGCTCAGTCGGATGAGCATCCCACTCTTGATTTCCTCTCAGGCCAGGATCTCAGGGTGGTGAGACAGAGACCAGAGTCAGGCTCCGTGAGATTCTGCCCCTCGTTCTGCCCCTCCCCCAATTCGCCTGCGCAAGTGTGCATGCTCTAAATAAATAAATAAATAAATAAAATCTTAAAAAAAAAAAGTCTATCCCAGTCCTTTATCTAGTGGAAAAGTTTTTCTATTCCTATTTCCTTTTTTTTTTTCTATTTTTTCTTAAAAAGATATGCTGGCTAACTGAATATATTTTCATATAATGAAAATAAATAAATAAATAAAAGATATGGAACTGTAATAAACCAAAACCAAACCAAACCAAAACAAACAGAAAACTTGAAATATATTCACTGATGGTCTAACTTGTTTTTATGCTGTCTTTGGTAAATAGCTTAAAAAGTCATTTACTTGTTCTAAAAACAAACAACAGCAACAAAGCACATACACTTTTCATGTTATTTGGGTAATGGGATACAGAGCAGAAGTCTGCACTAGCAAGAACCGGAACTGGCTCCATTAATTTGTGGTACCCAGTGCAAAACAAAAACAAACTTTGGCATTCCTTATCCAAAAATTATTAAAAATTTGAAGATAGAAACAGCTAAGTAGTAAGGCAAATGAGACTGCCTAGGTAATATGCTCAGTGAAGCCAATCCTGGCAAAAAACCAGCATTGATCATTGAACACCTTGTGTTGCATTATTTACATTTGAATTTCCTTCTAATAGCAGAATGACCTGTGAGCCAAAAGAGATTCCTTGGAGATACAAGAGATGTAAAGAAAGACTTTTAATATTTTGCCACTCCAAATAACCTTCATTTTTTTTCTTTCTTCTTTTTCTTTACATGTGTTTGCTTCAAAAATTTACATGAAAATAGGGTTTTCCAAGGGCAGTAAAACTACTATCAACACTAAACCTTTTATCTTGTACTAACCCCTTCCTGCCCCCCCAACAAAAGTTGGTTTCTAATAGCGTGGCTAGAATCTTGCACTCGGATGGTCAGAATTTTGCCAAGCTTCGAGGACTGTGACTTTATAAGCAGCAAGTGTGTTTCAGCTTTTCTTTTATATGGCAGTTTTGTGGATAACATACACAAATAAGCTAATTAAAACAGATAAGATGGTATTTGTTGAATTATGCATTTCTGGGAAAACTAAACTAAGTTACTTCCAAGATCCCCACTACAGTCATAAGATTCTGTGCCTCTAACAGTAGAATGTTATCTGTCTGAGATGAGAACTGAGAATAGCACTCCTGTGACAAAAAGATGTTGAGTACAGGGTAATGTCCTTGATTCTAGAATGTCAGTGGGCAGGTGATTATATCCCAGTTTCTGCCAAATTAGGGACAAAAAGATGGAGATAAAAATATGTTCATTGCTGGCAAAGTAGTAAATGTGCCTTGACCTGCTATTCGTCCTTCCCACTCCCAATTAAACCAACACCCTCAGTCATACCCAGGGCAGGTGAACAAATGCTGCTTTCCTCAGGGGGCACCTTTGGGAAAAGAAGCAAAGCAAGACTTGTGCTTCCTGCAGAGGAGCTGATCTGAAACAGGGAAACTAGGAAGGGCTGAGAGGGCTCGTGTTTTCCCTGGGAAAATAAAGAAGGATGGGGGGAGGAGTAGAATGACATTCTAATTATTCCAAAAGGACAGAGTTCCCATCTCATTAGTTTACAGGAATTCTGGAAAAACATACAAGAGCATACCTTTCCCTCTCATATCCTGCTATACCACAGTTTGAACAGTCAATTTTTCATTGAAATTAGGATAGTTTGCATGGACCTAAACCTGGAGTTACTTGGCACCAACAAGTAATGTGCTGTCTGCATACATGTGTTAGATGTAGGAGGCTGTGTGACATGGGGTAGGGTGAGATGCAAGCTTCGGCATTAGACCTGGGTCTGAATCCTGGCTCTCTAATTGATCAGCTGCATGGTATTTTGCATTTTTATGTTATATGTCCTCCCTAGGTCTCAGTGTGTTTATCTTTAACCGTAGGATAATATTTTATTTATTTAATGTAGCAAGAATGGGTTTCTTATACCTCTCCCTTCCTCAACTCTTCTGTCTAGATTACCCAGTTTGCAAATTTTAGCTTATATTTTTGCCTATTCAGATTACTCTTCAAATTTATCACAAATATATTCCCAAAATAAGTGGTAAAATTTCTAAAGTCATAATTATGAAGAAAATTAAGGAGGAAAAAGTACTACATTACTTGAACTATTCATGACTTGCCCACTTTTCACGTGAAAGATGACAAGGTATTCAAATAAAAATGAATTATAAACTTTCTTAAAAGGGCCAAATAGTAAATACAGCTTTGCCAGCCTTATGGTCACTGTTAACTCTGTCATTTCATTTCAAAAACTGCAGTACATAAATGAATGGACACACCTGTGCCGCTTCCAGACAGCGAACGGGAGAAGAATTAGGCACAGTCAGCTGCAAGAGATTGGGAGCAGGGGACGACAGTCGAGAAGACTGCTGCACCGAGCAACTCCACAGTCTCACTTTTATTAGATAGAAACAATAGCCAACAGAGGAACCCATGAAGGTCAAACATTAGTCACATGTCTTGTGGACAAACAAGGAGGAGGATAAAGTTTATAGTCAACCAAGTACATTCAAAGGACGCATCTAATTAACAACGGGTGCTTCTTGGAAGAGAAAGGAGTGACAACAAAAAAGGGAAGCAGGCGGTATTTCCTTCCACCCTGAGCTGACTGGGCGTTCCCAGCTGCCCGGCTTCCCTGAAGCAGGCGGCGTTCTGCCCTGAGCGGGCCGGGCCTTCCCAGCTGCCCAGCTTCACCGTCCTATATCGTCCTTCTCCCCAAAGACCTGTTGCCAGTATATGTTTTTCATTAAAGTCCATATGTGCTTGGTAACTAGTAAAATCCTCCAGGGGTTATAGTTTAAGTAACACATTGTTCTGAGGGGCAGTAGCACACCTGTGTTTCAATAAAACTTTATTTGCAAATTCATAATTGGCTGATCCATGTTATATCCATTAAGTATATTGAAAATAAGATAAAATGTTAGTTGTATTAGCTTGTTTTTCTATCAGTGAAAATCTTCTTGAATACAGTGTATATAAGACATGGCCACGGAGAAAATCTATTATATAGCTGCAAATACTGCACTAAGAGTGAAGTATGTTCCTGAGTGTCTAGATTGATCTCCTGCCTGTGAATGTCCAGTTGTGTTCCAGCCCCATTTATTAAAGACTATCTTTTCTCTTTTGCATTGCCTTTGCTCCTTTATTCAATATCAATTGACTAAATTTCTGTGGATCTGTTTCTTGGATCTCTGGTCTGTTCCACTGATCTATTTCTTTATTCTTTCCCCAATACCACACTAATTTTATAGTAAGTCATGATTGAATACTGTAGTTTTATATTATAGGGCTTGAAGTCTGGTAACATGAGTCCTCCATATTCATTCTTTCCTTAAATATTGGAGATATTTAATGGCTGTTCTGGGTCTTTTGACTCTTCATATAAACTTTAGAATCAGTTTATCAATACCCACAAAATAACTTGCTATGGTTTTGACTGGGATCTTATTGAACCTACAGAACAAGTGGGGAAAAACGAACATCTTAACAATACCAATCTTCTTATCCATGAATATAGAATATCCCTTCATTTATTTAGGTTTTTTATTTCATTTATCAGAATTTTGTAGTTTCCCTCCTATAGATCTTATATGTATTTCATTAGATTTATACATAAGTATTTTATTTTTTGGTGTTAATGTAAACAATACTGCATTTTTAATCTTTAATTTCAAATGTATATATAGGATGATTGTCTTTTTAACCTTGTATATGCAACCTTTCAATAATTGCTTATTATCTCCAGGAGGTTTTGGTCAATTCTTTTGAATTTTCTTCACAGATGAGCATTTTTTTTTTCCTTCCCAATCTATACATCTTTTATTTAATTTTCTTGCTTATTGCACTAAGCTAGAATTTCCATTACAATGTTAAAAAGCAGTGGTGAAAGGAGATATCCTTGCCTTTTTCGTGATCTTAATAAAGCTTCACACTTCTTACTATTAAGTATGATGTGAGCTGCAGAGTTTTTGTAGATATTTTTTATAAAGTGGAGAAAGTTCTCCTGTATTCCTACTTTACTGAAAGTGTTTATCGTGAATGGGTATTAGGTTTTGTTAAGTACTTTCTACATCTATTGATATAATTGTGATTATTCTTCTTTAACCTGTTGATGTGATAAATTATGTTTATTGATTTTTGAATATAGAACTAGTCTTATATAACTGGATAAATCCCACTTGGTTTGGTTGATAATTTTTTTATACATTTTGGATATGATTGGCTCATATTCTGTTGAGGATTTTTGCATCTATGTTCATGGAAGATACTGGTCTGTGTATTTCTTTGCATGCAATGTCTTTGTCTGGTTTTGAGTTAGGAAATATTCCTTCTGTGTTTCCATCTTCTGAAAGATAGTGTAGAAAATTGGTATAATTTCTGCCTTAAATATGTGGTAGAATTCACCAGTGAACTGAGTTTGTTGCTTTCAGCCT
The DNA here is from genome assembly GCA_004024625.1 of Mellivora capensis. Classification (NCBI taxonomy): domain Eukaryota; kingdom Metazoa; phylum Chordata; class Mammalia; order Carnivora; family Mustelidae; genus Mellivora; species Mellivora capensis. The sequence continues at coordinate 16,869 of PISX010021346.1, forward strand.
TAGGTTATTAGTTATTCATTCAATCTCTTTAATAAATATGGGCCTATTCAAATTGTTTATTTCTTTTTGTCTGAGTTTTGACAGATTGTCTCTTTCAAGAAATTGGTCCTTTTAGTCTAGGTTTTCAAATTTGTGAGCATAGCTTGCTTGTAGTTATTTATTATGTCCTTGGGATCTGTAGTGATGTCCTCTCTTTCATTTTTCATATTAATAATGTGTGTCCTCTTCGTTTTTTTCTTAGCATGGCTAGGTGTTTATTGATTTTAGTGATCTTTCTTTTCAAAGAAACAGCTTTTGGTTTTGTCGATTTTTTTACTGATTTCCTGTTTTCAGTTTCATTGATTTCTGCTCTAATTTTTAGTATTTATTTTGTCTGCTTACTTTAATTTACTCTTCTTTTCTAGTTTCCTAGGTGAAAACTTAGATTATTGACTTAGATCTTTCTTCTTTTCTTACAGCATACAATGCTATATATTTCCTTCTAAGAACTGTTCTTGCTCCATCCCACAAATTTTGAAAATTTGTGTTTTAGTTTTTATTTAACTCAAAGTGATTTTTAACTTTTCTTAAGAGTTCCTCTTTGATTCATGTGTTACTTAGAAATATTATATTAGTCTCTAAGTATTTCAGGATTTTCTAGCTATCTATGCAATTGACTTCTATTTTAATTCTACTGTGGTCTTAGAGCAGACATTGTATGATTTCTATTCCTTTAAATTTATGAAAATGTGTTTATGTCCCAAAATGTAGTCTATTTTGATGAATGCCCCATGTCAGCTTGAAAAGAATGTGTATTTTGTTATTGTTGAATAAAGTAGTCTATAGATATCAATTACATCCAGTTGAATGATGGTGTTGTTGAGTTTGATTATGTTGTTATTGAATATCTACCTGCCAGATCTGTCCATTTATGTCAGAGGGGTGTTGAACTCCCCAGCTATAATAGTGGATTCATTTATTTCCCCTTGTAATGTCATGTTTTTGCCTCACATTTTTTAATATTCTCTTGTTAGGTGCATACACATTGAAGACTGTCACATCTTGAGAACTGACCCCATTAGCCTTATGTGATGCCCTTCTTTTTCCTGAAAAATTTTCCTTAGTCTGAAGACTGCTCCCTCTGAAATTATTATAACCACTTCAGCTTTCTTTTGATTAGTGTTGTCAATGTATACCTTTCTCCATCCCTTATGCCTGTAATGTATATGTGTCTATATATTTAAAGTGAATTCCTTGTAAACAACATATAGCCCGGTCTTGTTTTCTGATCAACTCCGATAATCTGTCTTTTAATTGATGTATTTAGATCCTTGATATTTAAAATAATTATTGAAACAGTTTGATTAGTATCTACCATATTCCTTACTGTTTTCTATTCATTGCCCTAATTATTTGTTCCAATGTTTGTCTTCCACTCTTTTTCTGTGTTTTTATTTTAATTGAGCACTCTATGATTCTATTTTCTCGCCCTTCCTAGCATGTCAGTTATACTGCTTTCTTACTTTTTTTCAGTGGCTGCCCTAGAATTTGCAATATACATTTGCAAGTTTACTTTTTTATTTTTTATTAATTATTTTTATTAACACATAATGTATTATTTGCCCCAGGGGTACAGGTCTGTGAATCATCAGGCTTATGCATTTCATAGCACCCACCATATCACATACTCTCCCCAGTGTTCATAACCTAACCACCCTCTCCATACTCCCTCTCCTCCCAGCAACCCTCAGTTTGTTTTGTGAGATTAAGGGTCTCCCTCCAGATTTAGATCTAGTGCGTGGCTTTGTTCTAGTCTCCAGCCTGAGCACATTCTCTCCTCTTTTATTTTTTTCTTTTTCCAACCAACTTTTCTTATCAATTCCTTTTTTTATAATTTTTTTAAAATTTTCATCTTTACAGTCATATGCCATCCCTTCATCGTGTTTACCCTTATTTTTGTATATCTATAAGTGCTTCTTTCCTTAAAATTTTCAGAGGTAGTTTCTCCTAAGAGACCAGAATACACATAAAAATCCAGGTTTACTTTTATATATCACTATACTGCTTCCCATGTAGTGCATATACTTTATAATAACAAAGTAATTCTAATACCTCATTCTTGTCCTTTAAATCATCGTTGTCATTCATTTCACTTATAGTAAGCATACATAACATATATTTTAAATAAGGTGTGCACATAAACATAAATAAACACATAAATAATCAAATAAATATATATATAGTTATATATATAATAATATATTTTTGCTATTTTTTACTTTGACAAACCAATATCTGTTAGGCCAATTATGAATAAGAAAAATAGAAGCTTTTATTTTACCTTCTTTTATAACTTCTTCAATGCTCCTTTTTTTAATGTAGATCTGAGTTACTAACCTATATCATTTTCCTCTTCTCTGATGAGCTCCTTTTTTTTTTTTAAAGATTTTATTTATTTGACAGAGAGAGATATCACAAGTAGGCAGAGAGGCAGGCAGAGAGAGATAGGGAAGCAGTCTCCCCGCTGAACAGAGAGCGCGATGTGGGGCTCAATCCCAGGACCCTGAGATCATGACCCGAGCTGAAGGCAGAGGCTTAACCCACTGAGCCACTCAGGTGCCCCTCCTTTTAATATCTCTTTCAATGTAGTCCTACTAGCAACAAATTCTGTCAATTTTTCTTTGAGAAATTTTTATTTCTCTTCCACTTTATTTCCCCTCTAGCTTTGTTAGGATATAATTGACAAGTAACATTGTGTAAAGTTTACAACATGATGATTTCACATCCATATATATAGTAAAGTGATTACCATGTTAGGGTTAGTTAACATATCCATCATCTCATATGGTTACTTGCTGTGTGTGTGTGTGTGTGTGTGTGTGTGTGTGTGTGTTGAGAACATTTAAGATCTATTCTCTTTCACTTTCAAAAGAATTTTGCAAGATATAAAATTCATAACACTTTAAATATTTCACTCCACTCTCCTCATGCTCGCATGATTTTTGACAATAAGTCAGATGTTTTCTTATTTTTGCTCCTTTATAGGTAAGGTGGCGGGAGCTGGAAGTTGTGGCTAACTTCAATTTTTTTTTTTCCTATCTTGATTTTTCTCCACTTTGAATATGATATACTCAGGTGTAATTTATTTTGCCTTTATCCTACTTGGCATGTTCTGGAATTCCTGCATCTGTGGTTTCATGTCTGACATTAATTTGTAGAAATGTTCAGTTATTATTGCTTCAAATAATTCTTCTGTTCTTATCACTCATTTCCCTTTTTGGCATTCCCATTATATGTGTTTCATACCTTCTATAGGTATCTCTCAGTTATTGAATGTTCTCTTCAATTTTTTTCCATCATTTCTCCTCTTCGCTTTTCAGCTTGGGAAGTTTCTATTTAAGTATTCTTAAGCTCAGAGATTCCTGAGGTGCCTGGGTGGCTCAGTTGGTTAAGCGTCTGCCTTCAGCTCAGGTCATAATCAGTCCTGGGATCAAACCCTGCATCAGGCTCCCTACTCAGCAAAGAGCCTGCTTCTTCAGTGCCCCTCCCTCATGTTCTCTCTCTCTCAAATAAATAAATAAAACCTTAAAAAAAAACTCAGAGATTCTAATGAGCCCACCAAAGATCTTCTTTTCTGTTACAATGTTTTTATCTCAAGCATTTCTTTTTGGCTCTTTCTTAGAATTTCCATCTTTCTGTTTACATTTCCTACCTGTTCTTGCATGTTGTCTACTTTGTCTATGAAAAGTCTGAGAATATTAATCAGACTTCTACAAAATTATTGGTCTGATAATTCTAATATTTCTGCCACATCTGGCTTTCACTCTGATGTTTCTTCATTTCTTCAAACTGTGGTTTTGTCTTTTAGTATGTACTTTTTTTTTTTTTTTTTTTTTTTGGGCTAGCTGGACATGATGTACCAGATAAAAGGAACTGGGGGAATTAGCCTTTAGTGATGTGGTGGTCAGGAATGGGGGAGAATGAATATTCTTTAGTCCTATGATTTGCTTGCAGTATTTTAGTGATCTTGTGTCCCTGAAACTATTTTCTATGAGCTTCACAAGTACTTTCAGTATTTTTCACCCCCTCAGATAAGCCAGGATATCTAGAAGTGGCTGGTGTTGGATATTTTCCATATTTCAGGTCAGGTGGTTTCTGATAAAATCCCAGTAAGCTAGGCTCTTACAAAATAGTGTCTTGAGGAAAGGCTTTGCTAAGAAGAACATAATGCTTTTCTCTATTTCAAAATTTTGTCTTTCCCCTTCCCTTGCCGAAAACATAAGGGGATTTTTCTCTAATCTTGACTATGAGAACCAGAGAGAGCTATGGTAGTTAAAACTCACAAGTTTGTGAACCCTCCTATGACTGGGTCCCCCTGGAGTTTTTAACTCAAAGACTTGTCCACTCTGATCCTCTAACAATTCCTCAATTACACTTTAGTTTTTCCTAACACAGCATTGATTTCCACAAAAGATTTTACACAGGAATTTCAGCTTCACTAAATTGTGATTTTCCATATCCAGTCTGTCTGTTTCACTAATTTTGGGGACAGTGGTTTGCTCTGTGACGTCCCTTCTCTGACACATCTAAGAAGAGATGTTAATTTTTCAGTCTGTTCAGCTTTTTACTTGTTAGGACTGAGTGACAACCTCCAAACTTTTTACCTGTGGAACTGAAAAGCAGAAGTCTAAAACTCATAAAGCAAGTTTATTATCACAAGATTTAAAACAAAATAAATCTGAAAATAGATTGTTAAAACCAAATGGCTCAGTGCCACCTCAACTTCAAAATCTTGAGATTTCATTTTCACTTGAAAGTTATCTACACTTGCTAATTTGCTTTGTATCAGGCTTATTGTGGCAATATATAATTATATTCCAACATTTAAATCTAAAATGTTCTCTCTCTAGTTATTTATTTTGACCACTCTTCTTTAACCAAATAATTAATCAAATATATGATTCTAATTAATTCTAGAGTATATTGGTTAAAATAATTTTCAATATTTTTTATTAATGACAATAACACTATAATTTCAAAGATTTCTTCTTCCAAGAATTTAACAAACATATTTACTTTATGCTCAGGTGACAATTTAATGTGCTAAAAACAAGGAATAATTTATATATGTATTAAAACTTTTTAAAACATAGAAAAAATTTAGTAAGTACTTATCAAAACACATCTCTGAATTATACACTATAATAAATATAATTTACATGATAGAATTTATATTCAACTTTAAAGAGTATAACCTTATAATTTACATAAAACAAAATTTACATAAAACAAAATTTAAAAAATTGGAGTAACTTGTACACAGCAAGGGTATGTTACACTGTCCCTTTCCCTTACCCTGCATCTGGGGAACCAGAAAAAAAGTGGAAAAAAAGTGCTTGCAGGAGACAGCAATGGTAAGGATCTTTTTTCTTGTTTTATCAAAAAGAAGACCCTTGTTCATATGTAATTATGCACATAAATACATATAGCCAATAAAGCAGCTGTGTTTTCTGTTTTCTATATTTACTTATCATTAAATACTTGGCCTTCATTGAAGGATATTTTTTGTATTAAGAGTGTTGGTTCAAGTAGGTTTAGGTATTTTCAGTAATAGTTTTCAACAACACATTCCTTCCCTTGTTTGAAGGGAAGGAATATATACAACTGATAGAACAAGCATGAAACACATAAAGAAGAGAAGATGTGTCATCGCCATCATGAAAAACCTCTTTGAATGGCAATAATGAGTCTATAAAATGTGAGAAAAGCAGAGTTCTTATTCTCTAGCAACATAGAAGTAAATAACAGAGGTGCTTTAGAAAAATCCTTGATGGGTGATTTGGAATTCTTAATACAAATTCAAGTATGTCTGATGGCTCTTGGAGGCTCATATGAAATAACGAGAAAACTATAATTCCATTATCTGGGAAAATCCTGTTTAAATTAAGTAGAACATTGTGCTTTGCTTTATTCTTTACTCAATCATTTTCAGCTTCTGAAGAGTGGGGGGAAGGGTAAGATGGCAAAAGAGTTATAAAAATACATAGGTCTTTAGTCCACCCCTCACTGATCTTGCAGGTTGTTCATGATAATGCATTTATATCTTTGTCCTTGGCTTCATATGCATCCACAAAAGCTCTAAATCTCCCTGATAGTCTTAATTAGGCACACTTCAAAAATAATCCTCATTTTAACATCTGACCAACTGAAGCCTCTACTGATAAGTACACACACACACACAAAAAAAACTTACATAAGAAAATATTTTTATATATGAAAGGAGCAAAACAATTTGTAAAAGGAAGCTGAAAACTCCTTATTGACAAGGAAATTTTATACAATGTATTTTAAGGAAGAAATTTCAATGTACTTTGAATTATTTAGAAAATTACTGCCTGGAATGGTTTCAGGATGAGTTGAATAATGGAAGTAAGCAAAGAAAAATAGATCCCAAAAGTGTTTATTTCTGGAAACAGTCAAGAAGAAACACATTTTTGCAGGCAAATATAAATTAAAAAGCCAGGTTCTTGACATATTCAGATTTATAATTTTGAGCAAGAAAAATAAATATATATAGTTAATAGAAGGATGAAAGTTGAGATAGGTGGAAAGATGATAGCGAGAGAGAGAGAGAGAGATAGCGAGCCAGCCAGCATGGTCAGTCATAGCTAAATACCCTCCAAAGATAAAAGAACAATGTAGGAATTGAAGTCTAAACAATGTAATATTTCTTACTGATGCCCTAAGCATACATTTTGTTAGGTTTCCAAGAAGAAAAGTAACTATTGGTTTTCAATACCTATAAAGTGATGATACTAACAGTATAATCCCTTGCTGGAATTACAAAGTCTCTGCTTCTCTCTTTGATTTGAAACAATGGAAAAATTACTAACACTTTTGGCCATACAATTTCTCCATTATGAAAGTTGATTATATTGACTTTCTTGCAGAAAATATGAAAATTAATGAGATAATAATCCTGATTCTAAGGTTGAGATAGATGTCAGAAAAATGTCACATTACTTAATATAATGAGGAGCAAAATGCTAGTCCTATAAAGGAAGCAAATCACCTTTGCTCAACTGAATGAAAAACCACTGACGTATCCTCTAAAAATTTCCCCCAGTCTCATACAAGTGTGGAATTGTTATTTTTTAAGAAAAATTCCCTGTATAATTGATTTCATTTTCTTAAAAGATAAAGTAAATTAGAACTAAAGCACATGGAGAGCTATTTAATGAGTAATAACCACATACCTTCAACTAAGCATTCCTTATCACAGAAGACATTATTATATTACTTATAGTCTCATGTGTGCCTAATTGCTCTAATAACATTTATTTATTTATTTATTTATTTATTTATTTATTTAAAGATTTTATTTATTTGACAGAGAGAGATCACACATAGGCAGAGAGGCAGGCGGAGGGAGAGGAAAGGAAGCAGGCTCCCTGCTGAGCAAAGAGCCCGATGTGGGGCTGGGTCCCAGGATCTTGGGATCCTGACCTGAGCTGAAGGCAGAGGCTTTAACCCACTGAGCCACCCAGGAGCCCTGGTCTAATACCATTTAAAACACCACTGCCAGTGGTTACTGACAAGTAGATAACCATAATGCATCACTTTCTTTTGACTAAGTAAACAAATGAATAAATGAATAATGTAAAACTCTAACACCTACCTGGCACAAAGCAAGCTGAAGTTGAAGCTGAAGTTTTTTTATAGAAAAATAACCTCAGTGATTGGATTAAAATACTTGCAGCAAAATCATTTCCTACAAACCTTTTTTGGATAGATTTCTATGTGGAAAATATTTGAAAAATATGGCATAGAGCCTGATATCCCTCCCCCAAACTGCCTTCTTGTAGGTGTTCCATTCTTCTGGATGCTAGAACTTTGAGGAACAGTTTAAAACCCAAGTTAAGACTAAACATATTATTTTATAATTTGTAAACTCCCCCAAATATTATAAATTATAAATCTATATTATGGAAAAAGGAAACAATTATACTGACATCATTACAGCATACAAAAATATTTGCCTTATAATTACAAATACTGTTCTGTTACTCTGACAAGTTGATTTTGAGCTGCCTCTATTACTGACTATAGTATACCAGTTTGGTCACTTTTCACTAAATATAGAATCTCAATTTTCTTTTAGATTTTATTTATTTATTTTAGAGAAAGAAAGGGGAGCAACAGAGGGAGAGGGAGAAAATCTCAAGCAGACTCCCCGCTGAGCTGAAAGTCCAACACAGGACTCAATCTCAGGACCCTGAAATCATGATGTGAGCTGAACCAAGAGTCAAATGCTTAACTGACTGAGCCACCCAGGCACCGTGTAGTATCTCAATTTTTATGTGCTGGGTTTCATTATATCTTCTCTTTTGCCCATAATTTTTTCTTTTCTCTGTTAATACTGGTAACAAAAGAATTAATGCATTCAAATAATTTTCCTTTAACATGATTATCTGGATATGAGAAAAAAAATGACCTTTAATTTCCAAATTAGCTCATCTTGCCTTGCCCAGCAGTCTGGTTGAGGTGGGACACCTGTAGCCTGTATACCATCCTACAACTGTGCATTGAGTATCTATCTACTCTGAGCCAGGAAATGGAACAGTCAAGCAAGTTTTGTATTGCCATATAAATTCTAGGTTTTGCAACTACTTCAGAGAGGAAGTAGTTGTATGAAGGAACAGAGAGAAATTCCTGAATGAGGTTATAAGAGGTGAATATAGACAGATAACACGTCTATACAGATGGGGGAAATGAAACACAAATAAGTGACACCTTGCATAGTAGGTATACAATTAAAATATTAAGGTCATGCCTATTACAATGCATTTATTAAGCAGCTACTAAGTGCCCTTTTTCCCCCAGCAGGTATTATGAGATATCGAATGCATGCAATTTTGTTTGTGAGATGGTTTCCTTGGATACATACAATCCTGACAACTGATTTGAATTTAAATTCATGAACACAACCTAACCATATTTCCTTAACAAATTCTCTTTCCCAATCTTTATCTAGTTATTGAGTTTTTATAATCCAGTGCTTATGGAAACCTTAACACAAATTTTTTATGATAACCTAATTACAGGAAACGGCACAGCCTTATAGTTGGATAATGTGGTTTCAAACTTAGCTTCTCCATTTTCTAGCCCTATGACAATCTCACCTCAAAAATATAGCTAATAATAGGTACCCCATCTGGTTGTTATTAGAATTAATAAGAATGCACATGTGAGCCCGAGAAGTATCAGTCCCTCCCCTACCTAAATATTTCAACATGGAATTCAAGATGTACTATTGGATATTTTATATATTTTGAAATACATATTTTCTTGGAGTAGCAGCCCAATTGATGTGAGAAAAATCCAGAGGAAGATGCAGGGCAGTAAGAGAGCAGTCAGCTTTCCATTCTGGGATCAGCGAGAGGTGGGCAGTACTAACTCTTCCGCATTGTGTTTTTGCTGAAGAAATACTTAGCATAAAAATTGTCTGGATTAAGGCAGATACAGGGCCTCCCTTATGTTGCTCTTGGGCAGAACTGTTTGAGTGGACTTGGAAGCCCCAAATTCGGAGGAGATTAAGCCAGTGGAAATAGACCTGATCAGACACTGGTTATCCCCTTTTATCCAGTAGGACAAGCCTTATTCATAGTAATGCAGTTTCTGATGACGTTTATTTTTTTCAGTTTTAAATTGATTTAAGTAGCAAAGTGATAATCATGGGCATGAGCCGAGAGATATTCGTATCTAGGGAAAAAATGTAAAATCTTAGCCACAACGGCTATACGGCATGGGATTTAGGGGAAATCTGTGACACAGGACTTCTGAGGATGACGTCCATCCCAAGACAGCCAGCATCTCCGTGATTGCGTTTGAACTCAAACACCTGTTAACATTTGGGAGGGTCTTTAACACCTGCTTCTAGTATAGAAGCTATTGAAATCAAGAGACTATGAGGTCTCTTTTCCTTATCTTTCCAATTTAAGTCTTCGTTAAATGAGGGGAAGAAAAATTGTTTACTCCTTAGCATCTGTTATTTTTTTCTGCCCTAAGGCCTGCCTCCCTACTCCCTAGTAAACAAAGGGGATTTTATTGACCAGTTCATTTTCAAAGAAACTTATAAAGGCATTAAGCAATCAATTCTCATGTAGTGTCCTCTTCCTGGCTCTCATTCACTCTTGTGTCTGAGAAGAGCTTGAACCCACTATTCATATTAAAGTTACTCATTCAGAAATAGTATCGTTTTATTTGCTGATATTTACCAACTTAGTAGGATTCACAGATATTGTGTCCCATACTGGATGTTTTTTCTTACTTTCCTTCCTCCTTTCTCTTTTTGGTTTTAATATTTTAAATTTTATAATGCTTAAGGTCTACTTACTTTCATACATGTGTTGTCTTAAATTCTTTGGAGAAGAGGTAATGCAAAATCTCATAAAGAAATTAATATAGCAACAGAGGCAAGGGAATGACTTGCTCAAATACTGTTTCTTTTGACCAATGTCTTCCTTTCAATGATAATGACATTTTTGACAGTCAAGGTCTTTCATTGTAAGCACCTAAGAGTAAAGTTTATATGTTAAATTTCCTTTCTTTTTGATGTGAAATGCATTAAGTGAGGAAAACAATGGCTTTATTTTCCATTGCCTTTTTAGTTTAGGATATAAACCACTTACTTCAAGGTATCTGTGTGATGAAATATAATTAATCATTTATTAAACACTCACTTCAAATTCTAATTCTATGTTTCAATAAAAATACATCATATTCTTGAATTTTCTCACTTTATGACATACTATGAAATCTTAATCAAGGAAATGATTATAAATACAAGTTATATTATTAGCTCATTTTAAAATACAATAAGTCAATTACAGAAATACAATTATCATATGTTTCTCTCTTATGAGAATATAAGAAATAGTGCAGAGGATCATAAGGGAAGGAAGAGGAAAAGAGAATGGGAAATAATCAGAGAGGGAGACAAACCATGAAAGAGTCCTTTTTTTTTTCTTTTTAAAGATTTTATTTATTTATTTGACACAGAGAGATAGAACACAAACAGGGATGGCAGAGAGAGAAGCAGTATATAAGAATATAAGAAACAGTGCAGAGGATCATAAGGGAAGGAAGAGGAAAAGAGAATGGGAAGTAATCAGAGAGGGAGACAAACCATGAAAAAGTCCTTTATTTTTTCTTTTTAAAGATTTTATTTATTTATTTGACACAGAGAGATAGAACACAAACAGGAAGGGCAGAGAGAGAAGCAGTATTCCTGCTGAGCAAGGAGCCCAATGTAGGACTTGATCCCAGAACTCCAGAACTTCATGACCCAAGCTTATGGTAGATGCTCAATGGACTGAGCCACCCAAGCACCACAAGTGAGACTCTTAACTATGGGAAAGAAACTAAGGGTTGCTAGAGAGGTCATGGTCGGGATTAGGTAATGGGTGACAGGCATTAAGGGGAAAAAAAGTACACACACACAAAAATTTTTAAAAATTATATGATTTTGGGGCACCTGGGTGGCTCAGTGAGTTAAGCAGCTGCCCTCGAATCAGGTCATCATCTCAGGGTCCTCGGATCGAGCCCCACATCGGGCTCCCTGCTCACCAGGGAGTCCGCTTCTCCCATTCCCTCTGCTCCTTCCTCCTGCTCATGCTCTCTCTCTCTCTCAAATGAATAAAATAAAATCTCTTAAAAAAATTATAGGATTTTATTTGGGAACCTATTAATAATTAAAACAGCAAGTGGCCTGATGTGCTTAGCTATCTATACCTCATGTTCTACACTTATATATTTATATTCTATATTTTTATTTTACCAAATTATCTTTTTCTCTGGGGATCCTGCAAAAGCCAACAAATTGCATTTTACAATTCTTATCTGTAGAGAAAGAAACGATATCCACAAAAGAATGAATAATTTTGCTGTTATAACGTATGTGAAAAGCAACTACTATATTACTGAAAGAACCAATTACATATTGCTGGCTTCCTTACAGTTACAATTTACCTCTTACAAAAAATGATGACTTACGGCCTTCTAGAAATAGAAAAGGAGAAACTCCAAAGACAGTGCTAGAGTAATCATCTTTATTGACTCCACTTCTAATAACAAATAAATTGGATTTGAAAGTGATTTTCCAACACGGCATAGCATGAGAACTTCTGATAATGTTAGAATAAATTCATCTTAAATACAATTAAAAAGAAAAAAAAAAGAAAGAAATTGTTCCGGGTTAACACACCAAGATGGAGTTTAGGTGGTCATGAAGGAGGTAAAATAAGCATTAGGAGAGGAAGAACTCAAGTTGGGATTTATGGCTCAGGTTCTGTTTAATAGGCATGTGTACCTTTGCAAAATTATTTAATCTCTCTCAGCCTTTAGTGTCCCCATCTGTAAATCTCTAATCAGAGTTTTTTGGGGATAATACTTCCATATATTTTTTAAAAAGTCTTGAAAATTATACCTATGAAAATACAAATTACTAATTTATTTATTCATGATAAATAAGTTCTCTTCTTACCTTTGTATTTTTTTAGAAATAAAATTGAAGTTTTAGTACTGCAGTGAGGTTATTAGGTGCAATTTCCTTCGAACAATTGACTAGTTCATATCATTATGTTGTTTTATCTGTTGTCTTTCTGTAATTTTCCTTTACAAAACTTAATTCCATTACTGTTCTCTAATATTGCTACTCTATTATCATAGTCCTCACTAATGCATAATTGCCCTTACTCCTTCACCATATTTCTTTTTTGCTGGAGACTAATGTTAAAATTGCAGTTCATTAATTATACCATTATAAAAATCCTTGTTAATTTGATTACTTCTTGCATTTATCTATGGACCTTCCTTTTCTTGATTTTCTCCCCTGATCTAGTTAAGTTTATTCCTTACTGCCTTCATCCTTTTATCTTATACTTTTATGCAACTAAAATCAATTAATTTTTTAAAAACCTGGGTATACCTGTACCTAAATATATCATAAAAATCTTGTATGCTGCAGGTGTTTACCTCAGGAGTAATCATATTAAATGGCATCCATAAAATTCCAAAGGGGATTTAAGAATGGTGGGAAGTAAAAAGAAAGATTTTAGAACATGACATGTACCTAAATTCAGATTGAAATGGAAATAACGTGGACAAAACAACACGAGAGAAAAATCACCAGGAAAGGAAAAATATATAATAAACTCTCTATACAGGGTTATGAAGACCTTCCAGCTAGAATATGAGCCAGATATTTTCCTTTCAACCAGATTTTTGTTGTTGTTGCATTGTCTATAGAACTTGGCCCTACTTTCATGACATGTACCAAAAATGAAGAGAAAGCCCACCTGGGGAAATGATACATTTTGTCCCCCTACTCCAATTCTGCCTCTGGTAACCACAAGTCTGATCTATTTTTCTTTAAGTTTGTTTTTTGTTTTTGTTTTTGTCTTTAGCTTCCACATATAAATGAGAGTATACTGTATTTGTCTTTCTTTAATTTATTTCACTTAGCATGTCTTCAAGGTCCATCCATTTTGTCACAACTGGTAGGATTTCCTTGTTTTTAAAGGCTGAATAATATTCTGTTGTGTGGAATATTCTTTATGCATTCATCCATCCATGGACACCTAAGCTATTTCCAGGACTTGACTGTTGTAAATAAGGCTGCTATAAACATGGGAATGCAGGTGTCTTTTCAAGTTAGTTTTTCATTTCCTTTTGGTATTTTCCCAGAAGTGGGAATTCTAGATCATAGTAGTTCCATTTTTTTAATTGAGGATTTTCCATACTATTTTCCATTGTGACGTACCAATTTACAACCCTACCAACAGTGCAAAAAGTTCCCTTTTCTTCACACCCATATCAGTATTGGTTGTCTCTTATCTTTTTGACGAAGGCCATCCTAATAAACTTGAGGTGATATCTCATTGTGATTTTAATTTGTGTTTCCCTAATGAATAGTGATGTTGAACAACCTTCGTGCATCTGTTGGCATTTTGAATTTCTCCTTTGGAGAAATGTCTAGTAAGGCTCTTTGACCATTTTTTAATTGAGCTAGTTTTTTGCTATTGAGTTGTATGAATTGTTTATATTTGTATACTAACCCCTTATCAGATATATGGTTTATGAATCTTTTTCTTCGCATTCCATAGTTTGTCTTTTCACTTTATTGATGGTTCCTTTTGTTATGCAGAAGCTTCTTAGTTTAATGTATTTCATTTTTTTTTTTGTATTTTGTTGCTTGTGCTGTAGATGCCATATTCAAATAATCATTACCAAGATCCACCCAAGGAACTTATTCCTATGTTTTCTTAAAACATTTGATTGTTTGTTTGTTTAGAAAAATAAAAGATCATTGAGATCAGTCTTAGGACAGTTTCACCATCCTTAGCCATATACCTTGACTTCTGGACATTGCCAGTAGATGGAAGACTGTGCGTTGACAATCCTTCTTCCTGACACTTCTGTGAATTTCTTAACAAACGTCTACTACTAAACTATCTTCCTATCAGCCTCTTGCCAGTTACCCTACCAAATAGTTATCTCTAGGTTTGGGGCAGATTTGAAGGTTTGGGAATAAATATTTGCTCACTTTCCACCCCCACTTATTTTCCCCCTCCTTTATTCCATTTTTTAAAAAGAGTTTGTTTGTTTGTTTGTTTGTTTGTTTTAGAGTGAGCAAGAGCGAGAGCACAAGCAGGAGTGGGGCAAAAAGCCGACAGAGAAGGAGAGAATCTCAAGCAGAGACTCCACACTGAGTGTATCCAATACCAGGCTGGATTTCATGACTCTGAGATCATGACCCAAGCTGAAATCTAGAGTCCGAGGCTTAACGGACCAATCCACCCAGATGTCCCTCCCCTTCTTTATTTTAAAGATAATAAGGGTTTGTTTGTTTGTTTCTGAAAATGTAATAAAAATGTGTCTACCACTGTAAATTCTGTGAAATAACTTGGTTTAAATCAGTTATGACAACTAGTTCTTTAATAGAAGCTTGAAGTAAACCTTCTTATTGTTGGAATAACCATTTTATGATTGCTTATGCTTTTATCTTTACATAAGAGCATCTTCCTAGATCCAGAAATCCCTTTGAAATGGCTACCATCCAACATACCTACTCTACTTCATTTTTCCATCAAAACTAAGCTTCAAATAGGCTGTCTTCTGACTAGGCTTTAGTGGATAAGTCATAGTTCATGACATTTATGCTTTGTATTAGCTTCTGGAGGGTATGGTAATAGAGAAGAGAGAGTGTTGCTACTATTATTATTATTGTAAATAATAACCAACATTTACATAACACTGCATAGTTTTGAATGTGCTGGCACATGAATTACCTCATTTAATGACAAATGAGGAAATTCACAGTTAATAATTTCAACTCATGAATGAGATAGTTTAATTTTTTTTCTCATTACCAGACTTGAAGAACATGTCTGTTAAGTGCATGTTCATTATCTGTGAGGATTCCAAATGCAGTTAGAATGAAGTATTGAAGTGAAGAAGAATGACACACCATCATGCTGTCTGATTAGAAAACAGAAAATGATTTTGGCAACAACATTAACTCATGAGAGATTGCAGGACAGCAATAGATAACTGAAGTAAGAAGCTAGAAAAAAAACCCCTAAACTTTATAAAGCAAAAAAGCATTAGAGCATTAAAATAATAAATTAAGTTATTAATACCTCTTTAGAACTTGCTTAATATAAAAACATGTCTCAAAAATGTTTACACAGATATATATGAAGATTTGATTTGGGCTGCTTAAGGAAAGATATATGATGGAAAAAGTCACTCTTTATCAACCAATATTAACTAAAATTAATTTGATGCTTCTGGTAATATAAACCTATTGTTATATATTTTCCCCTTAATTCTCTAATTTGAAATATCTGCTATGTAACCACACATTATAATTAATTTGTGTTATTTCAGTATCAATAACTGGGAGATGGGGTGCCTTGATGGCTTAGTCTGTTAAGCGTCTGCCTTCAGCTCAGGTCATGACCAGGGCATACTGGAATCAAGTTCCATGTCGTGCTTCCAGCTCAGTGGAGAACCTGCTTCTTCCGCTCCCCATGCTTATGTGTTCTATCTCTCTGTCAAATAAATAAATGAAATCTTTTTTAAAAAAGTAATTGGGAGATAGATATACTTTTATGTAATTGGAAGCTATGATATCCTTTTTGAATCTTTTTATACCATCCTCAGAACCCAATCCCAGTCCTCCCACCAATTATCAAAGAATGTAAGATGGAGAGCTTGGAATTCCCTAGATAAGTTCTTAGAATACATGAATGGTCTGCTGAAAGCTGGGGGGTAAGAATCAAGGATAAATGAATATGTAAGAAAATGAAGGATTTACTTGTTAGTGGGATTTTTTTTTTGGTCGTTTTTCTTGTTTCTTTGTGGGGGGACTCTGAGTGAGACAGAGAAAAAAAGGAAGGAATGCTGAAGAAAAGAGGTAGGAAAAATACATATGAATAAGACAAGGAAGAGAAAAAGATGGGAAGAGAACCAGTATAATAGCAAGAGAGTCCAGGAGAGTACCAAACAGAATGATGGGAGGCTACAGCACAAGTTTTGAAAATATCTAAGGAGATTTTAAGAAATGATATCTGGACATGGGGAGATGGAGAGGAGAAGGGAGTTGAGGGAAATTGGGGGGGAGATGAACCATGAGAGACCATGGACTCTGAAAAATAACCTGAGGGTTTTGAAGGGGCGGGGGGTGGGAGGTTGGGGGAGCCTGGTGGTGGGTATTGTGGAGGGCACGCATTGCATGGAGCACTGGGTGTGGTGTAAAACCGAATTCTGTTACGCTGAAAAGAAATTAAAAAAAAAAAAAAGAAATGATATCTCATATTCAATTTAGTTTGTATTGCAGCAACGTAGATTTCCAAGCCCCCAAATCTCAGTGGTCTGTTATACACACAAAGGCTTCCCATGTGTGTACCTGTGCAAGCATTTGCATATGTGTGTAAATAAGAAAAAGAGATAGTTAGAAA
>PISX010021347.1:0-20078 GCA_004024625.1 Mellivora capensis
GCTGAAGCAGTCTGGTTAGTGGGGCTTCTCGTTTATGTGGTGCACTCATCTGGAACAGTCCTATGATGTGAGGACCATCATCCCCATTAACCTGGATGAAACCGAAGCTCAGGCATGTGCGCTTTTCCCAAGACCATAGTTAGCGAAAGGGAGTCAGGATTCTCGTTGCTTTTGCTTCGGATCCTGCCTAGTTAGCTCTCTGCTTCCAGTTGGCTCCAGGTCTGGAGCAGTTTTCTCCCGGTCATCCAGTACCCACCCTCTACAAACAAAATAGAATGCTTACATGATGGAAAAACCCGGAGCAGCTCAGCCCATCCCCTGCCCTAGAAAACAGAGCACACTTGAACCTTAGGAAACCTTACAGGGTACAACGTTCTTTCGCACAGCTGTTGCTACTTGATGTCTGAAGACGTAAAGATGGGACATGGGAGTGATTGTATTAATGCGTGTCCAGACCAGCATATTCCTAAATGTTGCTTTAGGGAAAACACCTTCTGAGTCTGTATTGCCTTAAAAAGGAGATTGAGAGAAAGTTTAATTAGTGGAGTCTAGCTAATAATGAAAATAATGCTATGGAATAAAGCAGTGCTTTCTAAGGTTGAGTACCATGTAGACCCCTAACCCCAAATCTGGGATGCCTGGGGGTGCACAGAGTCACAACTTGACGAAGTTACTTAAAGCCTAATAACCTTTCATAAAAGCTTTTCTTTTCCGGAAGTCCTACTGCAAAGTTACTTTTCCTTTTCTTTTTTTTATTACTATTTTTTAAAGATTTTATTTGTTTATTTGACAAAGATCACAAGTAGGCAGAGAGGCAGGCAGAGAGAGAGGAGGAAGCAGGCTCCCCGCTGAGCAGAGAGCCCGATGTGGGGCTCAATCCCAGGACCCTGGGATCATGACCTGAGCCAAAAGCAGAGGCTTTAACCCACTGAGCCACCCAGGCACCCCTCTTTCTTTTTTTTTTTTGCAAAGTTACTTTTCTTTTTAAAGATTTTATTTATTTGAGAGAGAGAATCTTAAGCCCGACGCTGGGCTCCATTCCACTTCCCCTGAGATCATGACCCGAGTTGAATCCAAGAGTTGGACACTTAACCGACCGAGCCACCCAAGCGCCCCACAAAGTCACTTTCTCATAGGTATGGCCATGAGGTGGAGAAATTTACAGGACAACATGGCGAGAGCAAACAGCAGCTCTCTGGGCTTTCACGGGCCGGGAGGACTGCTCACAGCTCACGTTCTCTGAGCATTTACCGTGTACAATGATGCTATGTGCCGAAGGCTTTGCGTGTAATATCACATGTCATTTTTCCAACACCCAGTGAGTTAAGCGCCATTAGCCCTGCTTAACAGACGGAGAAACAGGTTCAGAGTGGCTATGACAACTAACCGTCTCTTTGGCCCCACACTCGCGTGACCTGAGAGCCTATCCGGGGAGCCACTACTCCGTGCTGTAATCGAAGGGACTGAGCAGTCGGCTCGCAGCCACTTCCTAGCTCCCGGCTCCGCGAGCCGTGGGAGTCACTTGGACTCCTAGGACCCAGCAGTCTACACGGTGGCTGCCGACCGTGCATTTACACACTCGTCTTATTGGCACGCCGTGCAGAGGGCAGTGACCTGGGCTGACGGATCTGTAGCTTAAGAGAATGGAAAACTGCTAATTAAGGAAACTTCTACACCCCTCTGGCTTCCTGAGCTGCTTTCGGTGTACTACGGGCAGTTGGTGCGGCTGAGTATTTATCGGCTTTTTTGCTTAGCTTTGAGACAGCGAGGCCCCTGGTAGCTTCTGCTCTGTGCTCTGTGACATCTGCTGCTGCCTTCGGTGACCAGCTCTGCCACGGTTTTCCTCGCAGAGCCGGCCAGAATTTCTCTCCTGCCAGTCCTTGCGCTTAACTAAACAGCTAACGGGAATGAGCGCGGGCCACGTTAACAGCTGTTTTGTTAGTGGTTGATTGGCTCTGGCCCAGGCCTTGGGAATTGGATTTCTCTCTTTCTTTCTTTCTTTTTTTTTTTCCCCCCTGTTCTGCTTAAAAATAAGCTACTGAGTAGTAGAAAAAAAGCAAAGTCATGCCTCGATCTGTACGGACGGTTAAGGGACTCCAGTTAGCAAAGAAACTCGTGGACACCTGGATTCTTCTCTGATTCTCGGGCGTCCATTTACAAGCGGGGACGCTGACTGACGGAACCCCAGGGGTGTTCCCTCCCCAAAGTGCTTTCACTCACCAGACTTCCCCCGTGGTTTGAAGCCCAAACCCTCTAGCTGTGGGCAGCACAAGTGTAACACAGACTGCCAACGTTGAGGTCTCGGGCGGGACGGGCACACCCCCCTACACAGTGGCTCACGCCAGCAGCAGCCCAGACACAGGCCCGATTCCCAGAGCGGTGGCCTTCCCCAGACGGTGTGGTCAGCGTTGTTGCGAGGTGACTTCCCGCTGGGTGTCGGGTCTCCCCTTGTCAACAAGATACAATTACCTGAGAGACTTGGGGAACACTGTGTGCGGAGTTGGAATGAAGGAGCCCCACTCAGCCGCTCAAGTCTTTTTCCTAAAAGGAAGAGCTGGAAGGACAGAAGGAGGCTGCAGGCCGGTGGCTGGCTGCAGGGACCCTGACAGACCACCGGCAACAGGTCTTCTGTGTGTGCAGTTCGCACAGCTGGTGCATGGGCTCCCGGAGAGTACTTGGCTGCATGGCCTTCTGGCCACCCTGGGGGACATTTGGCTTTCTGAGTGGCCCTGTCCTCCTGGGGACGTACTGAGCTGGCCAGAGCATTTCAGCTCCTTGGAAGCTGTTTATGTTTGAGTGGAAATCAGTACATTTGTCTTTTCTTGTCAGGGATGTCCTCGGCAGGGTTGGGTTAGCAGGAATCGGTTTCATGGGAGGATTCACGTAATAAACTCTTAAGTTGTTTCTGAATTCTGAACGACTGCAGGACCGTGGGGGAAGTCCAGCTTGGAACGGCGGGAGGCTTCCCCCTTCCCTGCGATCTGATTAACCCAGGGAAATGTTCCACCTCTCACGATCTCCCTTTCCTCAGCGGTGAGGTGCTGAGGCCTGGAAGCATCAGGGAAGGTTCTTGCAAGCGGAGTTGTCATCATTTCATGTGTTTCTTAAACAGCGGTCGTGTGTCAGGCTCCGTTCTAGGCACAGGCTTACCAAGAGGGTTCCTGTCTGCGTGGGGCTTACGTTCGGGCGGGAGAAGATAGGTGATAAACAGAAATACAGTATTTGACAGGGGGGAAGGCTGTGCTCAGAGCAGTTAACCTGAAATTAAAAAACTTCCTGAATGTGGGTTTGTTTTTTTTTTCCTTCTCAGCTCAATTTCACAGACAGCCATGTGGGCATGACTGAATAGAGCCCTTTAAAAAGGAAATATGTCTAAGAGAGACTCAGCCCAGCAGCAGACGCACTCAGATCTGGGGTGGTTCTGTTTGGAAAGGGGGTGAGATGCTCCCGGTATTCCTGCTCATTTGGGCTTGAAATGAATAACATGCAAATGAGCACCTGGGTCTGAGTCAGCAGTGAGTAACCCCCTCTGCTGGGTGCTGAGCTGGGAGCACACAGGGCCTCCCTGTGGGCTCCTCTGAGTCCCCAGGAGGGACTGTTCCCCCCCACCCCCCACACCACACCCAGGCACAGCCCCGCCTCAGGCCCCCTGCTCCCTGCACCTGAGCCCCCAGCCTCTGCCAGAGTGATACCTGGGAACCCTGGGCCTCTTCACCCCTGGGGCCCAGGTGTGCCCTCAGGCAGCAAGTGCCAAGGACGACACTGGCTCCCAGAGCTTCCCTCCCTACTAGCTCGCTCTCCACAGAGGCTGGGAGCCCCACTCCTCAGGCCTAAGCTCTCTCAGCGGCTCCCTCCTGCTCCCCTTCTTTGCTCACTCCCAACAGTGGCCCTGCTGCCTGCCTCCTTCCCGAGCTTGCGCAAGAGTCACCCAGCCCCCAGCCACACTGCTGTTTTCCCCAAGCCACTGAAACCGGCCCTTCCTCATCTCTCCTCTTCCCCTTTACCTCCTTGTCTCACCCTCCTCTTCCAAGACATCTTCATCCACTGAAGCCTCGCATCAGCCCCTGGAACTCCCCTGGAACTCATGTCAGGGGTCACCAGGGACCGGTTTCCGTCTCTGGCCCCCATCCCACAGCCTGTATCTTCATTTAGTGCCTGTGCCTTTTGGCTTTGTGGTGCTCCTTTCAGTCTGGAGCCTCCTGCTCCAGTTGGTCTCTCCCTGCCGCCATTCTTCTGGCTCTCCCCTCACCCCTTGACACTCTGCTCTGTGTCCATTCACCTCCTTTCTGCTGACCTTCATGATTCAGCCGCCAACCCTGGGACCAATAATCGCCGTCTCAGGCAGTGAGTACCTGGCTCTTTTTCCAGCCACGGACCCATCTTTCCAAGATTCACCTACCGCTCGTTTCTACATTGATCCTGCAGGGCCTCTCAAAATACAAACCCCAAACCACTGTTTTGCCCTTGTGTCAACTCTGCTCTTCCAGTGCTGCCGTTAAGGGCCCCACCACAACTCACTCACTCCCTTACCTGGACTAGGACCCTCGGAGCCATCTGTCCTTACTAGCATCAGCCTTCCAAATAAACCCCCAAATCGCCCACCTCACTCCACCCCGCCTGCCACCACCGTGGTTTGGGGCACCATTATTTCTCCCCAGGACAGCTGTAAAGGCCAGTTTTGCCCGCACCCAGTCCATCCCTCATGTGCTTGGGTCTTTCTAGAATACAAATCAGACGGTCTTGTTCCACTGCTGAAATCCTTCCGTGGTGCCCCACCGCCCACCACCAAGTCTGAATTTCCAGCCAACCCAGCCCCCAGCTTCATCCTGTCGTCCTGCCCCATGCCCCGCAGGAGCCCTCGGAATCCAGTCTGCAGTGTCATTCCGAGTGCCTCCTTCTGCCTGGGGTCCCACATCTCCTGATTATCAGTCTCCCGGGCCCTCTCACAGTTTCCCTCCTCACGGTTTCCTGTGAGGGAATGCTCCTGATGCTTGGGAGGTTTCTGTGTTCTGCCTCTCTCCTGTGGTAAACGGTGAGTTTGCGGCCGAGCCACACCCACCCCGAGGACCTCACCCAGAGCCAGGCGCAGGGATGGTGTTCAAAGACGGGTGAGTGTAGGGATGGAAACTCTCTGGCGCTACCTTCCCTCCCCTCTATTCTGGGAGTTCTTGGGCTGCGACTGTAGCTCTTTCTTCTTTATCTGCCATTCCTAGGCTGTTGTTCCGTAGCCATTGTTGAACATGGACTGGGTTTACGCAAACTTTCTACCAGAAACTCTTGCCAATGTGAAGGGATAAGGATATCTCACTAGAACAGCGACACTTCTTTTTTTTTTTTTTTTTTGAGATTTATTGATTGATCAGGGAAAGAGAGAAAGAAAAAGGGGGGGGGAAGGGCAGAGGGAGAAGGAGAGAGAGAATCTCAAGCACACTCCCCGCTGAGCGCAGAGCCTGATTCACGATGCCCGGAGCTCGATCCCAGGACCCTGATATCATGACCTGAGCCGAAAGCAAGAGTCGGCCACCCAACCGGCTGCGCCACCCAGCTGCCCTGGAACAATGACACTCCTTAAAGGCTTTCCTTCAGCTTCACTTTCCCTGATACTGACCTTTACCTCAGCCTGTCCCAGAAGGAAGTCTAGCACCATAAAGCAGGTCTCATCAAACCTCGCTGGGGTCGGAAGTCGCCCCCGGCTGAAAAGAGAGCACACCTCGGAGCCCCGGCCTAGGCTTTTCACTTTTATCTAAATGGCCAGCCACATTTCTCGACCTAAAATAAGGAAATGTGAATTTTTTTTTAAAGAAGATTTTATTTATTTATTTATTTGTCAGAGAGAGAGAGATTGAGATTGAGCGCACAAGCAGACAGACTGGCGGGCAGAGGTGGAGAGAGAAGCAGGCTTCCTGCTGAGCAAGGAGCCGGATGCGGGACTGCCAAAGGCAACGGCTTAACCCACTGAGCCACCCAGGCATCCCAGAAATGTGAACTTTTAACTGATAAAGAAAAACAGTTTCTGTTCTTAGACCTTGTCATCTACCCGGCTCAGGGTGTGGGGGCTTTCAAGTTATGTGCCTTCAGCTACCTCCGCCATGGCCCTGGGAGAAGCAGGTGCCCTTCAGTGTGAAGGGACAGAGGCACAACCCCGACTGGGCGGAGCTGGGACTCAAACCCTCCAGCGTCTGCCTCCAACCCCTCAGGTCACCAGAAGAACACGAGGCTGTCTGGGTCATGAGTTGGGGATCCTGAAATAGGAGAATCTCTGGGATTTCAGTGACTTCTGAGGACAGTGGGACAGAATATTAGAAATTTTGAATTTCTGATAGTTCTGAGTTCTCTAGGATTTTTGGAAGCCTTCAGAAGTGGATGTCTAGGTGCTACAGCAGGGGCCCAGCCTCCAGCTTCAGTCATCTGGCCCTCCCAAGGTTGGCCTACCTCTCTAGAACTTTGGAACCGCTTGCCAGCCGCTTTTTTCCCACAAGGAGGTCCAGGTCTGTCTCCAGGCCCCAGAACTATATGTTTACACATGTAGCATGTTCATAGGCTATCAGTGTGTTAACATGTAGTATATAATCACATATATTACATATTTAGGGATATTTAACTCAAATATGTAAATAGAAACACTTTCTATGTTTTAGAAATAGGAAACACTTTTTTGTGTTTTTTTGATGAGAAAATATATTTTTTTAAGATTTTATTTATTTATTTATTTATTTGAGAGAGAGAAAGCACAAGCCAGGGAGAGGCAGAGGGAGAAGCCAACTCCCTGCTGAGCAGGGAGCCCAACACAGGACTTGATCCTAGGACCCCAGGATTATGACCTGAGTTAAAAGCAGATGCTTAACCGACTGAGCCACCCAGGCACCCCAAATTTACTGTTGGGTTTTTTTTTAATATTTTTAAATTACGAAAGGATCACAAACTTAGAGAAAAGTTGGATATTTACTACAAAGAATTATATTTTTCCTAAACCTCTTGAGAATAAGTTGCCAACCTGATGTCCAGTCACCTATAATACTTCAGTGTGTAATTCCTGAAGATAAAGACATTCTCCTCCATACAAACCCTATAACCATCAACAATCAGGACATTGGATGCATATATTACTGACATCCAACCCTCAGACCTCAGTCAAGTTCAACGACGTCCTTCATAGCCAAAACGTCCCATTCAGAATTATTATGAGTTGCATTGGGTTGTCACTTTCATCCTCTTCCTATCCTTGATTTTTGTGATCTTGGCATTTTAGAAGATGACAGGCCAATTACTTTGGCCAGTGTCCCTTCTGGTGGGTTTGATTCCATTCAGGTTCTCTGTCTTTGGCAGGAGCATCACAGAAATGGTGCTGTACCATCGTATCCTCTCATATGGGCTGCAATTTTGGTTTGTCCCATTACTGACGATTCCACTTTGATCCCTGGATTAAGGTGGCATCTGTTAGGCTTCTTCACCGCAGAGAAGTTTCCCCCTTAGTAATTCATAATTATTTGTGGGGAGGTACTATGTTCCTCCTAATCAGTATCAAACTTTCAATTTATTCACTTCTTTTTTTTTTAAATATTTTATTTATTTATTTGACAGAGATCACAAGCAGGCAGAGAGGCAGGCAGAGAAAAAGAGAGGGGGAATCAGGCTCCTGGCTGAGCAGAGATCCCGATGTGGGGCTCGATCCCAGGACCCTGGGATCATGACCTGAGCAGAAGGCAGAGGCTTTAACCCACTGCCACCCAGGCGCCCCAATTTATTCACTTCT
This sequence comes from Mellivora capensis, assembly GCA_004024625.1. NCBI lineage: Eukaryota > Metazoa > Chordata > Mammalia > Carnivora > Mustelidae > Mellivora > Mellivora capensis. The sequence goes on from PISX010021347.1 coordinate 7,754, forward strand.
TATATCAGTATGAAATCATACTTCCTCTTTGAATCAAGGGTTAAAACCCATGATTATTAGTCTTCATCACAATGGCCCACTGTCCCCTGTTCCCGGTGAGAACTCACTCAAGCTGTCTTTTGTGTCCTTCTGACAGTCCTTTTGACCACACCTTGCTCTTCGCTCCAGGCTCATTTTGTGCTTTCCCTTCCTAGAGCTGGAAAGGGCCATTTTCTGCACGGAATTTGACTTTCGTAGAGTGGAAAATAAGTATGTAAAAGCCAAGATTTGGGTGCTAACTTGGCTCTTTGCTACTGAGGTATCGCCCCTCCCAGGTGCCCTCACTGTCGGGGACATGGTATATGGATCGAGGCGTGGTATATAATGTGTAGTATGCTATATGCTCATGCCCATACCTCTGGTGTGGACTAAATGTTGGTGTTCATATGTTGAAGCCCCTACCCTCCAGTGTGATGGTGTCTGGAGATGGGGCCTTTGGGAGGTAATTAGGGTTAGATGAGACCACAGAGAGAAGCCCTCCGGATGGGATTAGTGGCCTTATCTACACCAGACGTGAGAGATCTGTCTGTCCGCACCTGGGTGTGCTGAGGAAAAGCCAGGTGAGCCGAGAAGGTGGCTGTCTGCACCCCAGGAAGGGCGCCCTCACCCGGAGCCAGGTCTGCCATGGCTCGCCCTTAGATTTCACAGCCTCTGGAACTGAGAAGTAAACGCCCGCTGGTTAAGCCACCTCGTCTGTGATGCTTTATTTTAGGATTCCAAACTAAGGCTACATTTCTGTTTGCTTAAACACAAATTCGTACAGATACACGTTTAGTTCTAAGCTTGTTTCTGCCTCTATCTGTATTTTGAAAACCATGAGCACACGCCCACATCCCTGATCCCCATGATACCCCTGAACTCATTCTCCTCTTCTTCTTTTTCCTGTTTGCAAGTCCCTTCTCCCACGGTGAGACACTGGCTTCCATTGCCTCTCCTATACTTGCCCGCTGGCCCACCCCCCTGTGTATTCCTGGTTTCTGGCTCTGCTCCCCACACCTCCCCCACGGGTGGTTTTGGGTGCTGATGCCCCTCGCCAAGCTGCCTCACCCTCCCACCCCCTGTACTCAGAGCACCCTGGCTGGGTGGCCCCCGCTGCAGGGATGATCCCTCCCTTCCCGGGCAGGCTTTGAAATACAAGGAAGCTGTCTTCCCCCTCTGGGCTCTTGAGTCCTCCACCAGTCTACCCCCAGGCTGTGTCCTCTCACTCTGCTTGGGCTCTGCTGCCCCACTCAGGGCCACCCACCCCTCCCTCCTAGGATCCCCGTCCTGCTCTGGTCTTCTGTCTCTCGTGGCTTTAGGACTCAGTTGTTCAGTTACTGAATGGGGTGGGGGGGCAGTTTTATTGTGTGTATGTGTGTGTGTGTTTATTTTAGTAGTACATAATGATTTGGAGATACAGAAGAAACAAAGAAAAAGATTTTTTTTAATGCCCCTTAATTCTTCTACCATGGGGAAAAAAACGTTATTATCTTTTTGCCTCCAAAAATGTCAAATTAAAAAAAAAAAGAACACAAACCGACTGACTTTTTAGTTGAAAAAGGAATACTTGTGGGACACCTGGGTGACTCAGTTGGTGAAGCCTCTGCCTTCAGCTCAGGTCATGATTCTGGGGTCCTGGGGTCGAGTCCCACATCTGGCTCATTGCTCACTGAGGAGCCTGCTTCTCCCTCTGCCTCTGCCTGCCACTCTCCCTGCTTGTGCTCTTTTGCTCTCTCTCTGACAAATAAAAAAGTAAAATCTGAAAAAAATGAAAGGAAGGAAGGAGGAAAGAAAGGAAGGAAGGAAGGAAGGACGGACGGAAGGAAGGAAGGAAAGAAGGAAGGAAGGAAGAAAAAGGAAAAAAGGAATACTTGTATATGGTTGAGAACTGGGGAGGTGAGAGTCCCCTCCCCCATACACTTTTCCCCTTCCCCTCCTGCCACCCAGGGCGGGGCGGGTGTCCACCCTGCTGCTTTCTGTGCAGATAGAATACACCTGTGTTACACTTGCCACCAAACTGGACTTTGACCTTTTTTTTCTATTATATATATTTATTATATTATATTATACATTATATTATATATAAATATATATTATATATTTACATAAATATATTATATATATTTCTGTTATACATATTTCCTGCTAATCTTTTTCCTCTGCCTACATGTAATTTAACAAAACGTGAACCTCGTCCTAGGTCACTGTGTTTGGATACTTCCGAAGTATTGTTTTAAACGGCAGCAGAATTTCCCATCCTATACATCTTTCGTTTGTTTCATCTCTTGTTGGACACGGACCATTTTTCCCTCTTACAAGCTACCAGCTTCGACTTGACTGTGTCAGGAGCGTTGTGCAGCCGCTGGGCCTGGAGAAGTTGCTGGGCGGCTTTCCAGGCGGCCAGGTGATAGACGCGAGCTAAGGCAATAGGGGTTTACTTTTCTCACTAAGAAGCATTTCAGAGGTGGGTGGTTAAACCCCAGTTTTGAGCAGGACACCAGAATACAGAAGGTCACACTGCAGAGCCAGGCTGTCATGGACTGAGCTTCCAAAGAGGGTGACGGACGACCTCTCCAGAAGCTGTTGAGCCACTCCCAGGATGGAGAACACAGAAGGGTTGAGAGGGGAGAGACAGAGCATTCTCAAACAGTTTTTCCTTCAGAATTTTTCTGTGGTGGCTAGGGTAGGGGTTCTACTGTTCTCACCTTAAAGCAGGTCTCAAAGAGAGTTTTGACTGACAAGTGAGAAAGCTAAAGAAGCCTGGGGCTGGCAGAGAGATTTGCTTATGCTGGGGTCAGCCACAGGATGCCCAGGGCTTCCCCTCGGTCTGCCATGGGCCCCACAGGAGGCAGATTGGCCTGGACTGACTCAGACTGGGTGAGGCAGTGGGTGGGGGGAGTCACAGTGAAGGAAGTTAGAGGTGGGCACAGCCTCAGGGCCAAGGCCCCAGGACCGACGCCTCTCCTCAGGTCAAGGGGACCCTCAAAGAAGAACCCTCAGATATAGGAATATTCTAGGACTATTCCGCCCACAGAGGCACCTGCAAGAAAGTCAGCTTTCACATCTGCCTTGACCAGAAAGCCTCAACCTGCTTATGGCAGGACCTGTTCAAGAAAGACCCTCCCATTCCCTCAGGGATCAAATGCACCTGAGAAGGTTGGTAGAGGTAAAAGTCGGCTGCAAAGAGGAGAAATAAGAGGTAGAAAAAGAGAGAAGCCAGCAATGTACCCCTTTCCACGTCAGGCTTTGGGCCTGACACAGGCCTCGTGGTGGAGGGGAGACTTGATACAAAATCAGGTTCAGGTGTTTATTTTTTAAAAATATTTAAATTAATCTTGGACTGTGTGAATTCCAGAATTGTGACTGCATTTTTTGAGAGTAACTTCAGACTGCTGGTCACCCAAGGGTCTGCCATAGTTTTCATCTAGGAGTATGGAAATGTGATCTCCTCTGAGTAGTTTCAAGGGATGGTGAGAAACAACTATAAAGTCCATTTTTATCCCATCTCATGCACAGTACATTCAACATACCATTTATAAACAGAGTAATAGGGGCTTGAGCAACAGGAACTTATTTTTCTCACTTAAAAAGAAGCTGGGAGGTAGGTGGCTGCAAAGTTAGTTCATCAGCTCAGTGAAGACCAAGGATCAAGCTCATGTCATCCTTCTGTTCTGCGAACCTCAGTGTGTTAATGATGTCTCCCCTCCTGGTCACAAGATAGTTGCCCCAGATCCAGCCATCACATCCTCACGGAAAACCACAATAGGAGCTGCAGGCTCTCCTTAGTCCTTGCCTTTTACTGGGGGGAAGATCTCTTCTACAAGACCCTTAACAAGACCAACCTTACAACCCCTGGGCCAGAATGGCTCATATGACCACACCTCTCATGTTTCCTGAAGAAAGATTCTACTATCTCATTTCCTAAGACGTCTCAAACCACTATAAAGTAGAATCAGTACCTCCTTCCCCCAAAGAGTCAATTTTTTGTTGCTGTTTTTGCTGAGTAATGTGTTCAAGAGATAACGTACCCATCTCTTGATATCAATCCTCACCCAGTCCCTTATTTGTCCCTTTCACTTAAAATTGCTTTTAAGTTTTAAGATATAGCAGCGTTTTGAGTAATTTCACAGAGGGTGTTATAAAATGGTCTCATGAAACACCTCATGGGTCAGAATGGTCACATGGAACAGGCCGCCCTCAAATGCGCCTTTGGGGTAAAGATGTGCAGAGGCAGGAGTGCACGGAGTCAGTTAAGGCTGTCGCGAGTTGTCCCCTTTGGCCAAGTGCGCAGGCCCTGAGCCTGGAGAGTGAGTGGGTGGGGGTGGGGGGAGTCCGTCTGCACTCAGAGAATTGGTGATCTGAGGGTAGGCCGGGAGTAAACTATGCGGAAAGCAGGGCTCGGGAAAGATAGAACCCTGCTTTCCCAAGTGGGGGGCATTCTTGGGCTCCATCTCATTTAGCCTCTCTGTCCTCAGTGTACCTTCTACTTGACTTCTCCCAGGTCACCCATGGGACACCCAAAACGTGGCTGTCCCCGTGTCACACAGGGACCATGTCCATCTCCTGCACAAGGTCTGAAGTCCAGCTTGGGGGGTAGGAGTGGTGATCTGGTCACGAGCAGGGCTGAGACTTGTCTTGAATCTCTCGATGTTTCTGGAGGCTGCTGTCGGTTGCTTAGGGGACGCATCAAGCAGAATCCCTCCTGCACCACAGGCAGAGGAGATGCAAAGCTGACATCCAGCTCAGGGAGAGAATAGAAGAAGCAGAGGCCCCTGGGGACAGTGCAGAACTCTGAGCCCCTTTGGAAGCTCGCCTGCTCACATTCAGAAATACGGATTGATTCGCGCGCGTGTTGATAAAGATGGTGGGCAATCCCGGCATCTTTACCAATGGACGAGATTGGGAAGAGAGAGTGAGGCCTCCATCACACAGTACAGAATCTCTGCAGACCCCTAGGTCCTAATCACGAGACCGCCCACCCCAAAGACAATGGTCCCTGTCCCCACACTTCACCACTCCTCATACTGCCAGTGTTGAAGAAATGCCCTTGAGCAAACGGAGAGAAATACACTTAATAAATGTTCAGTTATTAAACATTGTACAGTTAATAACTGTTGGCCACTGGAGAAGTATCATATTTGTTCACATCATTTCTTCTAATGTTTATCTTCCTCTTAGAGTAGGGTGCTTGGGGGATGGGTATTTCCTCCTTCAGACACACCCGAGCGAGAACGGCATGCATGTGTAGGCTGTCCGGGCTCAGCCATTTCCGTGTCTGGGGAACCAGTGGGTTCTCTGGGCACAGCCGTCCTCATAGCTGAGCTTGCAGCAGCCTCTAGGGGTTGCCACGGGCTACTAAGTGCTTGGGACTGGTGTCTCGGATGGGTTTGAAGCAAGAACTGTCAATCAGTGTCTCCTCCGGGTCTCCCCAGGGGGCAGAGACAATCCCACGGCTGGACCACAGGACCACCTCCACTCATTGACAGGGCCTGAACCCGGTTAGCAAAGGTGTAAAGGAAGGAAATAGGCGGAACCCATGGACAGTCAGCTTGCCAAGATCCACCTGGGAATTACTCCAAATATACGTGCACGTGCCACCCCCGTCCCAGCACACATGCACATATACACAGGCATGCACACACATGTACACGCATATGCACACACAGGCAGGCACACATATGCATGCGCACACACAGCAACCTGCTCTGAATGGGGCACACATTCAAGGATCACCCCCTCTCATCGAGGCCCCTCGGGCTTCTCCAGTTCCCCCCCCTCCCTCCCCATACTCCAAACACAGGCGGGCGAGGCTCCCGGAGAGCTGAGCAGAGGGGCATTGAGCTCTTCCCTGCGTCAGTCCCGGACTCCAGTTTTTGTGGTTTTTTTTAAAGATTTTATTTATTTACTTGACAGACAGAGATCACAAGTAGACAGAGAGGCAGGCAGAGAGAGAGGAGGAACCAGGCTCCCTGCTGAGCAGAGAGCCCGATGCGGGGCTTGATCCCAGGACCCTGGGATCCTGACCTGAGCCGAAGGCTTTAACCCACTGAGCCACCCAGGCACCCCCTGGGCTCTAGTTTTTATGATTTGTATGATTCATCTCAGAGTCAAATCCGGTCCTGTCCCTCCATGCTTAGGAGGCTCAGGGCTGTCCCCTGCCCACTGGGATGGCAGTGAGGCTCCTCAGTGTGACTTCTGAGACCATTTTCCCGACCCATCTACCTGCTGGGCCTCTAGTCTCCTGACACCATTGCCATGTCTGAGTTGCAGGGATGCCCTCTCCACTCCTGGGCCTCCACAGTGCAGCCCCCTTTGCTCACGGCTTCGTGTGCTGCCCAACTTTATCATAATCAGGGGTGTGTGTGTGTGTGTGTGTGTGTGTGTGTGTGGTCAAATATTTGGCAGGACACCTGTGATTTCCCCACTGCAGAGTCCTGAGCACCTGCTCTAGTAGATATGAAAGGAGTTTTGTGTTTTATTAAAGATTTTTTTATTTACTTGACACAGAGAGAGAGAGACGGAGTACACAAGCAGGGGTGAGGGCAGCAGCCAGAGAGGGAAGTAGACTTCCCACTGATCAGGGAGCCTGACACAGGTCTCCACCCCAGGACGCCAAGATCATGACCTAAGAAGGCACATGCTTAATAGACTGAGCCACCCAGGTGCCCCCAAAAGGGGTTTAAGATACAGCTCCTGCTTCCATAGAATTTCACCTCCTCGTTGGGTAAATAAGATATGAACACGCGAAACAACTAGAAAAACTTAAGTGTTAAACCAGGGATTGCAAACTGGTAGCCCATGGGCTCAACCTAGTCCTTAAATGTGTCTTATTTGTCAATAACAATTGTAGCCACCAAAGTCTCCTCCACCCTTTTTTTATTCTAGTAAAATATACATACCATAAAATTTACTATCTTAACCATTTTTAAGTGTGCACTTGAGCGCTATTAAGTACATTCGTAATGTGCAACCATCACAGAACTTTTCTGGTCTTGCACAACTCCATGTCCCACTAAACACTAACTCCCCGTCCTTCCCTCCCTCCCCAGCCCCTGGCAACCACCATTCTACTTTCTGCCTCTATGATTTTGACTACTCTAGGGATCTCATATAAATTGAATCCTGTAGTAGTTGTCTCCTTGTGAAATAAAATAATAAGCCTGGCTCATTTCACTCAGTGTATTGTCTTCCAGATTCATGCATGTTGTATTCATCCAAATGGATATGTTCATCCATCTCCTTCCTTTGGAAAGCTGAAGAATATTCCATTGTATGTATATACCATATTTTGCTTCTCCATTCATCAGTCAGTGGACACTGGGTTGCTTCCACCTTTTGGATATGAACATGGGTGTACAGATATGTCTTTGAGAACCTGCTCTCAATTTTGAGTATATGCCCAGAAGTGGAATTGTGGGATTATATGGCTGTCTTTTTTTTTTTTTAATTTTATTTATTTATTTGAGAGACAGAGATCACAAGTAGGCAGAGAGGCAGGCAGGGAGAGAGGGGAGGAAGCAGGCTCTCCGCGGAGCAGAGAGCCCGATGTGGGGCTTGATCCCAGGACCCTGGGATCATGACCTGGGCTGAAAGCAGAGGCTTTAAACCACTGAGCCACCCAGGCGCCCCTGGCTGTCTTATTTTTAATTTTTTTTAAATGTATAAATGGTTTTATTTTTAGTTTATCTTTTATTACATTATGTTAGTTACCATAAAATACATCATTAGTTTTTGATGCAGTGTTCCAAAATTCATTGTTTATGCACCATACAGAGTGCTCCATGCAATCTGTGCCCTCCTTAATACCCACCACCAGGCTCAACTATCCTCCCACCCCCCTCCCCTCTAAAATGCTCAGTTTGTTTCTCAGAGTCCACAGTCTCTCATGGTTTGTCTCCCCCTCCGATTTCCCCCCACTCACTTCTCCTCTCCATCTCCCCATGTCCTCCATGTTATTCCTTATGCTCCACAAGTAAATGAAACTGTATGATAATTGACTCTCTCTGCTTGACCTATTTCACTCAGCAGAATCCCCTCCAGTCCCATCCATGTTGATACAAAAGTCGGGTATTCATCCTTTCTGATGGAGGCATAATACTCCATAGTATATATGGACCATATATTCTTTATCCATTCGTCTGTTGAAGGGCATCTCGGCTCTTTCCACAGTTTGGCAATTGTGGACATTGCTGCTATGAATTTTTCAGGAAGCTCCGTGCTCTTTTCCTTAGTGGCTGCACCATTTTACATTCCCACCAACAGTGCACCAGAGTCCCGAATTCTCCCCATCTCTGTCAACGCCTTTGTGTTTTGGTAGTAGCCATCCTAATGGGTGTGAAGCAGCCAGCACAGTTTTTAAAATTTTTGAATAAGCTCTCAATATTTAAAAAAAAAAAGATTTCCTGTGTTTTGTTTTGTTTGAATGGAGATTTCTAGCTTCTTTTGAAAAATTGGAAAATTCTAGCAGCTCTGGTGACAACTGAGTGGAGCCTAGCAGTGCCTGCCCCTGTGCCCGGCTCGCCTCGGCCCCTCCCCACATGCCCCTGCACCTGGAGGGTGGGGGCAGGCCCCTTGCTCCCCTCGCTCTGCGGCTTTGACCCAAAGCACTGCCAGGGAGGAGAATAGTGTTTCTTATACCCATCCTCGATGGGAGGTGAGGAAACGGAAGACCAGATGACTGGGAGTAAGCTGCTTTTTTGTGACCATGTAGATCACATAGGTGCGATTTGCGGGCATGCCAAACACCACGTTTCTTATACTCGGCCACTTTACTCCTGTCCGTTCTCTTCCTGACCCCTGTAGGTGTTAGAGTTTGTGATCCTTGTGTTAAACTGGGGTGACTCTCAGCCACCAGGTTTTCTGAGACAACGGTTGCACTGTGATCTGGGCTCACCAAAGGCGGTTTGTGAAGGGGGTAGAACGTCACCGCCCTGGAGGATGGTATATCTGTTTGCTGCCCTAACAAATACCCAGATTGGGTGACTTGAGCAACAGAGATGTTGTCTCCCACCGTTCTGGAGGCTGGAAGTCAGAGAAAAGGTGTCTGCAGGGCTGGTTCCTTCTGAAGCCTCTCTCCTTGGCTTGGAGATGGCTGTCTTCCATGTCCGTCTTCATATCACCTTCCCTTCCTATGTGTCTGTGTCCTAATCTCCTCTCATTTTAAGGACACCGGTCTGGCACGAGGGGCCACCCCATGACCTCATTTTACCTTCATCCTGTCTCCCAGTCCAATCCAAATACTCCATATACAGCTTTCTGAGGGACTGAGGGTTTGAATTTCAACCCATGCGTTTGGGGGACACAATTCAGCCCATAGCAGGTGGGTAGGACTAGCGGGGAGCAGGGAAAAGGCCCCGTGGGCTTGCATTTCATCATCTGCTCAGGAACTCTATTAGTTTCCTTCTGTTGCTTTAACAAATTGCCACAAACATGCTAGCTTAAGTGACATGCATTCATTTTCTTACAGTTCTGGAAATCGCAAGACCCCGTGTTGGCAGGGCTGCAGTCTTCCTGCAGGCCATTGGGAAGAATCTGTTCCCTGGCTTTTTTTCCAGGTCATGGCGGCTGCCAGCATCCCTTGGCTCAGGGCCCCATTCTTCTGATCTCTGCCTACAGCAGCACATCCCCTCCTCTTTCTCTGACTCTCCCGCCTCCTTCTTATAAAGACCTCCTGGGGGCACCTGGGTGGCTCAGCTGGTTGGGCCTCTGCCTTTGGCTTGGGTCATAATCCTGGGGTCCTGTTCAGCGGAAAGCCTGCTTCTCTTTCTCTCTCTCCCCCTGCTCGTGCTCTCTCTCCCTCTCCCTCTCTCAAATAAATAAATGAAATCTTAAAAAAAAAAAAAAAGACCTTCTTATTCTATTGGGCCCACCTGAATAACCCAGGATAATCTCCCCGTTTCAAGATCCTTTGCTTAATCTTGTTCACAAGGCCATGTAGGGTAACGCAGTCTCGGTTCCAAGAATTAGGGCTTGGACATCTTCGGGAGACTGTTGTTCTCTCTACCACAGCCCCCGCTCCCTTCTTCCCTACTCCAACCTTGAATGTCTAGTGGGGAGCTACCCCTCACAGTCCTGGAGTGGCCGCATGATCCAAGCCGGCTGAGTCTGAGTCCCCTGAGGGTTTCCCTTTAGTGGCCCAACTCTGGGGTTGCTGGAGATGAACGGTCCTCTAAGGGCGAGGCGTGAGTCTGCGCTGGTGGAGACAGAGACTGAGCCGTGGAGAGAGTCCTGGGAGCACGTAGTCCCTGGTTCTGGTTGTTCCCGAAGCCCGAAGTTTAGGAATCAGTGTATCCTTCGTTCAGTTGGTTTCAGTTGGATTACTGTCCCTGGAAATCAAAACCGTCTTGACATGTACACAAGTTATTTTGCATGATGGCCAGACAGTGGGGGGTGGGGGTCCGGCAGAGGCAGAAATGCCTCTCTCTGGAAGCTAATGAGGTATAAGCTATAAGGCCTCTCATTCAGGGGAGACCCTCCACAGCCCTGGTTCGGACCCCAGTTCATATGTTCCTGCACCATTTTTAGGAGATACATTAGCTGCAGTGAGGAGGATCTCGTCAGTTTCCATCTCCACTTCCCCTCTAGGAAATATTCCGTCCTCCTAGCTTGGCCGTGACCATGGACATTTTTGAAAACCAACGAAGAGGAAGTTGAGATGAGAATACATTTACTGTGTGTTAAATGCGATATGTTTCTATGGCCTCCAGTTGTTTTGTTAAGGTTGCCTGTTGGCCGGGTGTAGGGATGGGTTTTAGGGATACTCCCACGACACTGACTCCCCCAGCCTGGTGATGACAAGGAGCAGGGCCGGTGGTGGCAGTGATATCAGGGTGTCCCATTGGCAATTGCCACCAGAAATATGTGGGGTGGGGAGGAGAAACGAGTTGGAAACATACTGAGCCAAATGTTAGTCCTTTGAAAAACTCTTCAAATCATCAGATGTGTAGAATCATAAAATGAGGGATTGAATTCTTGACTTCTGGCCAAAATTTAAATTCTCCTCTATCAGGAATATATCACATCAAGCTACATAAATGCTTTGCTTTTTTAATAGAAATTGTGGAAGAATGGAATTTATCAGGATTCCTGTGGATTTAATCTTGCAAGATTAAAACAAGAGTGAGCGTGCATGACTCATGCCTTCTAACGTGTTGGACCTGGTCTTAGCAAGACATCACCAATAAAGCACTTTTCTAAATGATCAGCCATGCTAGAAAAAAGCCGAAAGTCTCTCTCTATGCTTCCTACCGATCATGGTATCTCACACTTACCATCATTGTCATACGAAGAGACAAAGAGTCTGTCGCCAAAAGGGAGGGGGAAAGTGTTTGTTTGTTTGTTTTAGATTTTATTTTATTTATTTGAGAGAGAGAGAGAGAGAGAGAGAGCGAGAGAGGGACACAAGCAGGGGGAGTGGGAGAGGGAGAAGCAGGCTTCCCACTGAGCAGGGAGCCCAACGTAGGACTCAATTCTAGGACCCTGGGATCATGACCTGAGCCGAAGGCAGACGCTTAACTGACTGAGCCACCTGGGCACCCCAGGAAAAAGTATTTTAGAACCATGTCAGACAACCAGCACAAACTAATAGGTAATTCTTCTGTATTTGGTGTTTTTGTGGGGTTTTCCAGCTTTTAAGACATTATGGTTTTTGTTATGTTCTCCATCTATGTATTTTCATATTTAATTTTGGACTGGTAATTTTGTATTCATCTTTTTAAAAAGAGGAATACGACTCAGGCCCCAGTCAACCTGGGAGAGCCCCCACGCATGAGGAGATGGAATGTCCAGCCTGCGAATGAGGAGTCACAGCGGGGGCGGGGGGAGGGTTCCGATGATGGAGGCCGTGGAATGCCAGGCATGGGGAGAGCGGGCCAACTGAGGTGACAATAGGTGTGTGGTGTGTGCCTTGCGTGGCATGTCAGGGAGAGTGACGTGGCGGGTGGGGGATCCTTTTCTCTGGGAACAGATGCTCTCCAGCTGCTTCAACCTTCTGCACCTGTAACGACTGGAGAGATGATTAAAGACCAGAGCAGGTGGTACATTCTGGAATCCTGAAAAAGAGTCAAAAAAATGTCACTTTCTGAAACAGAGATTTATAAACGATACCATCAAACAGATGAGGGTTACCACAGTTTGGGTACTTTCCAAAATCTCAAGATTCTTCAAGGTATAGAGTTCTCAGTTCTTCAAGAGTTGAGAATCCTACACCCCATCCAGGAAGCACCAATTTCAATGTAATTAATAAAAGACGCAGCTTTCAAGAATACTGCTAAACACAGAATGACATCCAGTCAAGGATTTAAAAGGT
>PISX010021347.1:20178-33953 GCA_004024625.1 Mellivora capensis
AGCTTCCCTATGACCCTGCAATTGCGCTACTGGGTATTTACCCCAAAGATACAGATGTGGTGAAAAGAAGGGCCATCTGTACCCCAATGTTTATAGCAGCAATGGCCACGGTCGCCAAACTGTGGAAAGAACCAAGATGCCCTTCAACGGACGAATGGATAAGGAAGATGTGGTCCATATACACTATGGAGTATTATGCTTCCATCAGAAAGGATGAATACCAGACTTTTGTAGCAACATGGAGGGAGCTGGAAGAGATTATGCTGAGTGAAATAAGTGAAGCAGAGAGAGTCCATTATCATATGGTTTCACTTATTTGCGGAGCATAACAAATAACACAGAGGACATGGGGAGATGGAGAGGAGAAGGGAGTTGAGGGATATTGGAAGGAGAGAGGAACCATGAGAGACTATGGACTCTGAAAAACAATCTGAGGGTTTTGAAGGGGCAGGGGGTGGGAGGTTGGGGGAGCCAGGTGGTGGGTATTACCGAGGGCACGCATTGCATGGAGCACTGGGTGTGGTGTAAAACTATGAATTCTGTTACGCTGAAAAGAAATGAAATTAAAAAAAAAGAAAAAAAAGAAAAGGTAAACTAGAAGGGAGAGGTCTCACACACACACCTATGAATGCAGTAGGCCACAAGTACTCTGTAAGACAGAGAACCGTGGCTTTATCGGAATGCACATGGCATCTGGGGGAAATATTTGTGTCCTCTACCACAGCCAACAATTAATGTTTCTAATACGTCAGTGCTCCTATTGATCAATTTTTTTTCAAAACCCAGCCGTCTAATAGAAAAATGGGCAGTTCATAAGAAAGGAAATACAGATGCCTCTCAGATAATTGGAGAAATAGTGACCCTACTCAAGAAGAAAATGCAAAATAAGATTACACGGCAGTATTTCTTATTCACCTATCCGACTGGCACAGATCAAAGAAAGTTCGGTGAAGGTGTGGGGAAAACTCATGAATTGTTGGCAGCAGTGTGGATAGAGTTTCTGTCCAGAGCGCTCTGGAAATATCTATCCACATTACAGGTGCACATGCCCTTTGACTCAGCAATTTGAATCCTAAAGATTTAGCCTATAGATGTGATCATATATGCACAATGTGTCATCTACACAAGATTATTTGCAACATTCTGCAACAACAAAAGATGAGGGACAGCCTATGTATCCATCGGACCAAACACAGAAATTCCTGCACTAATGGGCAGGAGTGGATTCCATACATTGGAACATTGCTCGGCCATAAGAAAAAAGGAGGAAGCCTTATTTGAGCTGATGAGAAATGATCTTCAAGATATACAAAGTGAGAAAATCAAGATGTAGAAGAAACATGCAGTACTCTACTATTACTTTTTTGGAAAGGACAGTTGGGAGGAATATAGCTCTGTATGTGTATTTGTTTGAATAAACATAAACTATCCTTAAAGATACAGCAGAAGCTCCTACATCAGCTCCTCCAGAGAGAAGCTCCGGGTGCCTGGGGCGTGCGGATGGAAGCCTCGCGCCTTTCTGGAACAGAACAGAGGCACAGGAATCGTGACTGACTCCGCAAATGAGGGTTGAGGGCTGGAAGTGGCCGTGCTCTGGAAGGAACGGAGGGAGGGAGGAGGGAGGGAAGGAAAACTCAGGGACTTTGAAGAATGTGTACCCCTGGGGAAAAAATATGTTTATAAAAAAAAATTAAGAAATAGAAAGTAAAAAAAAAAAAAAGGCATGTGGAGAGAGTAAGTGGGGGTGGCCGATCTGTTATTTCAGGCAGGGTAGGTGAGAGAAGCTCTCATGTCCAGATATCTGGGGTAGGGGCATCAAGGGGACATGTGCCAAGGCCTGACATGGGGAGTTTTGAGGAACAGTAAGGAGGCCAGTGTGACATAAGCAGAGCAGCAGAGGGGGGGAAGGGGGGCGGAGGGACAGCAACAGGTGGCTGAAATGTGTCCCCCCTCCAGGAGCAGCACAGCCCACCTGGCCTGCCGGGGTGCTGCCCGCCATTCAGGGATCCCCAAGGAAGATAGTTCCCCTTCCAAGCTTCAGACGTTCGATCAGAACAGCTCTCAGACTGTGGGAGATAAGCGCCTTGGTGGTACAGTCCACATCCTGGGGCGATGTCTATCTTTTCAATGCTGGGAATGACTTTTTTTTTTTTTTTTCCTGAAATAGATCAGGGCAGTCCTTTGACCACTCCAGTTCCACATCCCAAACCTAGTATTTTGCCCTCACAGCACCAAAGCAGCCCTCTGTCGTCCTCGAAGTCCTGTGTGCCTTAGAAGGAAACAGATGGAAACACCTAGTACAATGCCGGCTGGCCGTGAACGCATGCATGGTGCGCGGACGCGACAGCCATCTGCGCTTCTGAAAGATGACCAGGCCCCCGTGGGACCGCGGCGTCCCCAGTGGGAGCATTTTCCCTGTAGGACATGTGCTGTGTAAACTCTCTGGTCACACTGGGTCCTTGCTCTTTAAGACAACAAATCCCCAGAAGACGAGGCTTAGATCTCGCCTAATTGGACAGTTGGCTGTATCTGGAGAGAAGTGTTTGCAGAGCACGCTGGAAGGCAGCCCGGGGACCCACATGTTTGCTCAGCATCCACACAGCAAATAGGGAGAGCCTTCCCTGAATGCAGGGGTCAGGAAGGGATTTTCCTCAAATCTGAGCAAGCCTCTGGGGTGATGGCTTATTCAAAGGGCCGTAGAATAGGGAAGGGTGTTCTGGAATATTGGTGCCAGGCCTTCCTCCCATCTGAGATGGACACAAAGAATCTTTTCTCATTTTGCTTTCTTGCAGCAGAGTCCACCCTGAATTACTGAGGGGGTCCCGGACCTTTTCCAAGGTCCAGGTGTCTGGAATCAGAGCCCAAAGGCCGGCTGTGGGGAGCGGGGGGTGGAAGGAGGGGGGTCACCCACTGGCTGTGTGGAAAACGAAGACCCAGGGCTTTTATGCTCATGATTAGTGATGAGGATCTAGTTGCCTGGCAACGGCAGCCCCTTCCTCCTCTATCTGTACCCCTCAGGCTGTGTGTAATGTTTGGTGACATTTTTCTTTTCATAGCAGAGACAGGGAGTCGCCCCCTTAATTAGCTGAAGATGCCCCCCAACTGGCTTATTGATCAGACTCCTGTTTAGAAATTATCCCCCCAAAGCACTTAATTATTAATTGCACATTAATAATTGCTGTACCCAGATAACTCTACAGATAGCTGTTCATGTAAGTGAAGAGCTAGACTAAGACCTGACACATGGAAATGCTGAACAAAAATTAGCTGCTCAAATAATTAACATTTTCTCTTTTTTTCTAGGAGGTTCAAGTAGTGAAACCTACACAGGGCAGATTTTGCTGTTTTCAAAGAGCTTTGCTATTTTCTCTCAGACTCTCAGAATGCCACAGTCAGAAGGGCCCTTAGAGAAACCCTCCCCCTTCCTACCCCCCCGGCCCAGCTGCCTCCTTTTGCAGCTTGGGAAACCGAGGCCCAATGAGGTGAAATGACTTTGCCAAGGTCACACAAATCACGATGTCACAGAGACTGAATCCAGACCTCCTGGTCCTCAGCCTCTGTCCACTGCTCCTCTGGCCTTCCCAATCCAGTGCTACAGAGGATATTGCCAGGAGTCCGTCAGGAATGACCATGTGTGGTCACCACCCTCCTTCCTTAGCCTTCCCTCAGGGACTCTGCCCCTGCAGCAAATTCCTGGACCCTGCCCTGTGTGGGGAGGAGGCTAGAGCAGGCTCAGGGGGGTACCGCAGGCTCGCTCAGCCTTCGCAAGTAAAGGATGCAACCGCCAGAGCAAGGTCACTGTTTCCATTTACAAGATGGGAAGCTCAAGGCCAAGGAAGGTGAATTTCTAGTCTGAGAGTAGGACTTGAAAGCCACATCCCTCTTCCCACATAGTCCGCACCTGGTTTTCCAGTGTAACAGACTCACAGGGCCTCTCCCCTCTTCTAACACTCTAGGAAACCAGGCCTCAGAAGGGGCCGAGGGGCCAGCCCAGGGCTCTGCCTCCTGGGACAGCCATAACCCTGCTCCGAGGTGGGGGTGGGGGTGGGGGAAGGTCAGGAGAGATCACCCACCCCCTTCGCTTTCCCACATGGAGGTTTATCCTAACCGATCTGCTGAGAAATACTTTATAACACATAATAAGATGGATGTGCTAAATTAATTTCAAATACATGAGCCAGAAGCAACATCTGAGCCTTTGGGTCGATTATCTACACAGAACAGGCTGATGGGGGTTAGGGGCTGGAGAAGACGGGGTGTGGGGATGACAGGCCTTCTCTGTTCATGTCCCAGGAGGGAAAAAAATGACAAAGGAGACTTTGAGGCTCCGGTGCCCGAGTGTGGGGAGTGAACACTAGGGGGCGCGGTTAGTCCAGGAATGGGAGCGCCAACGCACTTCTCTGGTTTTCCGGGTGGTTTTGAAAGAGCAAGCTGGTAGCGTGAAGGATCATTGCCTTTAGTACAGCCTTAGTCAATAGGTTTCTAATTGGGCTATTAATCTGGAAGTAAGTGTAAAATAAGAAACCCAGAGGGTGGGTTGAGCGTGGATGCAGTGTGAATAATGAACACCCCGTGAATGATTTTTTTAAGGGGTCAATAGTCCCATAATCTTTGTTCTTCTTTAATGTGAATTGACTCCTGACCACGACTTGGCAATTTGTCATAAAGCAGTAGGTCTAAGTATTAAGAAACACGAAATAATATTTTAATAGTTTTCTGGTACATGGTCTTTGCAAGTAGAAAACATAAATGGTAATTGTTTCTTTGGCAAAAGATACGTGTTTGTAGCCATAGCCATTCCTCCTCGCAACTCTCACCATCAAGCAGGTGGTGAGAAGAGGTGAGAAGAAGTTCACCACAGAGGTGGAAGGACCTCAGCAACACACCAGATCTGGGTAAGGGAGTTAACCCTGGGAATATGACTCAACCCTCTGCAAGGCAGTGACATTTGGACCTACGTGAGTTTAGCCGTGGCCTAAGGATAGTTGCTTATTTAGAACAATAATAACTACTATATAATATAGTTAATAATACCATATTGCATATCTGAATGTTGCCAATACAGCAAATCTTTAAAGTCCTCATCAGGAGGGGCGCCTGGGTGGCTCAGTTGTTAAGCGTCTGCCTTCAGCTCTGGTCATGATCCCCGGGTCCTGGGATCGAGCCCCACATCTGGCTCCCTGCTCGGTGGGAAGCCTGCTTCCCCTCTCCCACTCCCCCCGCTTGTTCTAGCTCTCGCTGTTTCTCTCTCTGTCAAAGAAATAAATAAAATCTTTTTTAAAAAGTCCTCATCAGGAGGTTTAAATTATAACTACGTATGGTGACTGATGTTACTGTGGTGGGTGGTTTAGCAGTATATACAAATATCTAATTACTACGTTGTACACCTGAAACTGATGCTATGTTACATGTCAGTTATGCCTCAATACAAAAACAAAAGCCAAAATGAAACAGCTGCCATCAGTGAGAACTCATTAGGTGTCAGGCCCTGGGCTTTGCTTACATGGTCTCGTTTAAGCAATATAAACCTATAAGACAGATACTGTTATTATTCTTCTGATTTTACAGGTGAGGAGACTGAAACCAAGTTAACTAAGTTGTCCAAGATTGCCCGGCTAGATAGTAGTAGTTCATCCAGGACTCAGATGAGACCTGACAGCAAAGCCCAGATTCTCAGTTCTGATCCTTCTGGAAGCCTGACCAATGCAATCCTGATGGAAGAATCCTGGGTCCTATACTCTGACACTAAATACATTTTTTTTTTTTTAAATTTAAAATTATCTGGGGCGCCTGGGTGGCTTAGTAGTTAAGTGCCTGCCTTCGGGTCAGGTCATGATCTCAGGGTCCTGGGATCGAGCCCTGAGTGGGCCTCCCTGTTCAGCGGGAGGCCTGCTTTTCCCTCCCGTTGCTTATGTTCTCTCTCTCTCTGCCAAATAGATAAATAAAATCTTTTTAAAAATAAATAAAATTATTCATTAATTTGAGAGAGCAAGCGAGCAAGTCGGAGAGCGTGCAAGCCGGGGAAGAAACAGGTAGAGGGACAGGCTGACTCGACGCTCTGAGGCTTGGGGAACTTGTTCCCAGGACCCTGTGATCATGACCTGAGCAGAAACCAAGAGTCAGTTAACCAGCTGAGCCACCCAGGCGCCCCCCTCTCCTTTTTAAGATTATTTATTTATTTATTTATTTGAGAGAGAAACATAGCAATGACACTACATTCTAATCTGAGCGTGGCGCTGGTTTGGTGGGTGGTCTTAGGAAAGTGACTCCGCCTCTCTGTCAGATCTTAAGATCTTATAGTGAGTTACTTAATAATGCACGTTGTCAAAATAAATGTACCATAGAGACATTTAGGGCATCAAGAGCCCAGATGAATGTGCAGAGCCTGGGGTTACCCCAGCTCTGGGATCTGCGGGAACCTGGCGCCAGCGTCTAGCGGATAGAAATGTAACAGGATGGTGTGAGGTGAGTGGGGTCATCCTCTCAAGCTCTGGGCTTAAGGATAGGGATGGATCCTTCTGCTCACAAGCCCTAGAGTCGGGGGCCGTAGACATGAAGGAAGACGGCCACACGCTGGGCAGAGCCACGCTCATTGGAGCAGCGCTGCACAAGGCTGTTGGCTGGGGGCAAGCTGGGAGAGGAAGCCACGTTTCTCAAGGGACCACCGGAAGCTGCTCGGCACTGAGGGGGCCGCTTGGTGAGCCATGGGGACCCACAGTTCTGCCACAGATCACAAAAGGCCATATTCAGCTTTCCCTAGAAGCCAGAGGGATAAGCAGGAAGGAGAGGAGTGGGAGAGAGGAGGCCATGACCTCACTCCCCTCCCGACCCTCGACTCTCCTACTAAAGCCTGCAGCCTCTTCTGCACTGGAGGCAAAGAGGAAAGCTTTGAATCAAATCGAAGACTGAAATTTTAAATTGGACAGAGCTGAATCTCAAAAACTGGGGAGAAACCATTTTGATAACTAAAATGATGAAAAGTTGTAGAACCAGACTGGGAGACACATACACACACGTATAGCTAATGGAGGCTGCTACCCAGCGGGAAAGGGAGGTTTCACAGAGCATAACTGATAGATTTGGGGGGAGGGAGTCTATTTCATGTTTATCCCCCCCAGAGAAATGACAATCTTCACTAAACCTGTTACTCAGAGGAAAATCAATAAATATTATATATTCTGCCAAGGTGAAAGACTGCAGCCCGAGGCTAGGTGCTGGGTGGACAGCAGTCACACGGCTCTCTGGGACTCCAGTCTGGCCGGGGCACCCCGGGTGTCTCAGACAACCGCGGGAAAAGCCGTGTTTCTCTCCTTATCAGGATTGTAATTATGGCCCTTTTTTCTGTTCTCCCAATAAATGCTAGGTGAGGATACTCATCTTTTTAAGTGCCCTCCCTCTACTCAAAGCCTTCTGCCCTCTGAGAGGTCTGGATTGATCCCCCTGTGACTCCCTCCTGAACTTTCAGAGCTCATCTTGAGTCTTCAGAGAAGCTATGCAGTATGACCTTCACTTGCAGACAGAATGGTGATGATCTCGCCCAACCCTGAGTTCCTTCCACGCGTTGCCTGTATAGGTTTGGGCAGCGCAAGAACCCACAGACAGACACGTCAGTGGAGCAAAGGCAAGAACCGAGAGCCAGACCCAAGGCCTGTATCACAATCCACTCTGTGATGAAAGGTGATACCACTAATCCACGGGAAAAGGAAAGAATATTCCATTAATGGTGCTTGGATGATTGGTTAACTACATGTGGAAAAGCCACCATTTAAATTCTTACTTCACATTCATCCAATTTCCACTGGATTAAAGACTTAGAGATAATAAATGCAAAAACAGAAATCTAGAAGAAAACCCAAGAGAATATATATCAGACCTTGGAACTGGGGAAGAACTTTACCAGCATGACAACAATGAAGAAATCGCATAGGGAAAAAACGATAGCTTTGAATATATAACACAGTTAAATGTAAACCAAAAGACAATAGAAATGCAATAAAAAAAAAAAAAGGTATGGTAGTAACACTAGCCAGTAATCCTCATTGTGCCAGCTGGCAGCGAGCCAACAGCTGATATGTGAGTGAGGCCTTCCTAGATCATCTGTTCCCTACCCATACCACCAGCAGACAGCAGATGTGTGAATGAGCCCAGCAGAGATCAGCCATGCCTGGTCCAGGTCATCAGACCCATCCTGCTGACACAGATTCATAAGCCATAATAAATGTTTTTTGGTTTAGAACAGTGTTTTAAGGCAATTTATTATGCAGAATTAGATAAGTGATGCAAAAGGGAAATGATAAATTGGAACAAATAAGTGTAACAAATATGAAAGATAAAGATTAAAATCTTTAATATGTAATGAGGCCTTATAAATCAACAAGAAAAACAAGATCTGCCTTAGAGCAGTAGATAGAGACAGGAGCAGACAAGTCATTAAGAAAGAGAAATGGCTAATAAATGAGTAAAAAATATTAAACCTCACAGAAGTAAAAGAAGTGTAATCCAAACATTAAACCACACACACACACACACACACACACACACACACACATATTTTTTACTTATGAAATGAGCAGCACTGTAAAAATATTCAATAAAGATGAATGTGGCAGTGTGACAGGCACTTTCAGATCTGGGGATGGAAGTCAAATTAAACCCTTCTGGAAAGCGATTTAGCAAGATTTAGAAAAAGCCTTTGGGGCAGATGGCATTGGTCGGTATGGAATATTGTGGTATTGTTCCCAATTCTTCATCACGTTCTTTGCTTGATTCTGTAGTTCCTTTCCCTAGAAACAAAGTGTATTTTCTGGCATGTTGATGTCGTCCTTGGCTCTATGGCTGTTTTTGGGTGAAGCAATGTTAGTAGATGTGTGCTGCAAGCAGAGGCTGAAGCATCCTCTGGCTTTCAGTTTGCTCTCTTGCATTTCTCTTTTTACCACAACGGCCTGTGTATTTCTTCTGTGTATTCCCGCCCCTCAGCCTGGGCGCCAGAGTGAACACATAGATTGGGGAAGACGAAGGGGTAGGGACAGAATAGTGTTTAGTACTTGCCTAATCTCCACAGAAAAACAGAACAATTACAGAGCCAACCCAAAATCCACAGGCATTTCCAACAGAGCCAGGTGGGAAGGGGTTCCCACGAAGTCTGCAATACAAGCAGGTGGGGCTAAGTCATTGGCGGTTACGAGAGCCGGAGGAAGCAGAGGGAAGCAGCGGGCCATCTAACAAACCTGCCAACAACCCCCCCACCCCCAAATATCCAGGACACATTCCCTGGAAAGCTCAGCAGGCTCATTTTAGAACAACAGCTGAACCCGTTTTGCCTGCTCCAATTAGCAGGTGTGTGCAGGGGGCCTGCGGTAAGGTCTAGAAGTCTGGAGCAGCGTAGCCCCAAGGAGCAATCAGAATTCACTCGCTAGGGGAGATGGCCTTTCAGGACGCGGCCGGTCCCGGAGGATGCTGCTGGGAGCCGAAAAGCCATGGTGGAGATGAAGGTAAAGAAGGTCCCGGTAAAAGTGGGTGAGGGGAATATGGCCAGGAAATCTCACAAATATTGCACTACATGAAACACAACAGAATAGATCACTTTATGAAGTAGAAAACTTATCCTGAATGAGGCTTCCTTCTGAAAGTTTGTACTTAATTCATACAAAAATGATCAACAGAAATGTATTGAGACTAAATCTCATACAAAGTTATCGTAAGAAAAATGAGAATAAATAATGTCACCATGGATAATGAAAGCAGGCATAAAGACTTGTTTAAAAAATGAGACAGAAAAAGGAAAAATGAAATTAATGAAGTATTCCAAAATGAGCTGAAAGACTAATATCTTCAGGAAAGAAATGTCATTGAGAAAATGATATAAAACATGAAAGAAAAAATTAATGAGAGAGAAACTCAGAAGTGAAGGGAGAGAGATCAAGAAAAATACAGAAAAAAAAGGGGTACTAAAGTATCAAGAATCCAGTGAATAAACACACAGATATTGCCTTAAGAGAAGTAGAAGATGAAGGGAATTTTAAAAAACATTTTATTTATTTGTTTTAGAGAGAATGAGAGAACACGAGATGGGGGAGGGTCAGAGGGAGAAGCAGGCTCCCCACTGAGCAGAGAACCTGAAGCAGTGATCGATCCCAGGACCCTGGGATCATAACCTGATCCAAAGGCAGATGCTTAATGGACTGAGCCACCCAGGTGCCCCAGGAAGGGAAATTTTACAAATAAAAGATAAATTAGCGATAAAGAGTTGAAAACCAATACAATTATTGAATGAGTATGGGAAAAGAAGATCCAACATTTGGTGAGCAGAAGTTCCTGGATAAGCAAACAGAAGCAAGAGAATTGAACAAATACTATGTGGTATAAATGGAGAAAATTTTTCTGTAATAAAATAGATTTGAAAGCACATATTAAAACTGCACACTATGGGGACGCCTGGGTGGCTCAGTTGGTTAAGTGGCTGCCTTCAGCTCAGGTCATGATCCCGGTGTCCTGGGATCGAGTCCCACATCGGGCTCCTTGCTCAGCGGGGAGCCTGCTTCTCCCTCTGCCTCTGTCTGCCTGTGCTCTCTCTCTCTCTCTGGCAAATAAATAAATAAAATCTTAAAAAAAATGCACACTATGCATATGAAAATATTGAACTGAATGGCCAACACTTAGACATAGTCTAGTGAAATTTCTAGACTTTAAAGAAAAAGGCTCTTTAGGCATCTAGGCCAAAAGAACATGTGGTTTATAAAGGAAGAAAGGAAGACTTTAAAAAGATTTTTTAATTTAAATTCAATTTAGTTGACATATTATTGTATGTATTATTAGTTTCAGGGGTAGAGTTTAGTGATTCATTAGTTGCATATAATACCCAGTGCTCATTATATCAGGAGCCCTCCTTAATGCCCATCACTCAGTTATCCCTTCCCCTCACCCAACTGCCCTCCAGCAACTTTCAGTTTGTTTCCCAGAGTTCAGCATCTCTTAGAGTTTGCCTCCCTCTGAATTTTCATCTTATTTTATTTTTCTTTCCCTTCCCCTATGTTCATCTGTTTTGTTTCTTATACTGCACATATGAGTGAAATCATATGGTATTTGTCTTTCTCTGACTGATGTATTTCGCTCAGCATAATACCCTCTAGTTCCATCCATGTCATTGCAAATGGCAAGATTTCATTCTTTTTGATGGCTGAGTAAAATTCCATTGTGTGTGTATATACCACATCTTCTTTATCCATTCATCTGTTGATGGACATGTCAGCTCTTTCCATAGTTTCGCTATTGTGGACATTGCTGCTATAAACATTGGGGTTCATGTGCCCCTTTGGATCATTACATTTATATTTTGGGGGCAAATACCTAGTAGTGCAATTGTAGGATTGTAGGGTATCATTAGACTTTTTAATGTGATACTTTGTCAGAAAAAAATATTTGGACACTTGAGAAAATGTGGACATTCAAGTATAAAGGACACAGACAAGCTGTTATGAATATGCAGGCACTTAGGGAGTATTATTCCTGTGAGTACTTCCTGAGGAATTTATTAGAGAACAAGTTTTAGGCAACCAGGATAACTAGAGAGAGTTGTTTTTGTTGTTTTTTTTTAAGTAGGCTCTACACCCAATATGGGGCTTGAACTCATGACCCTGAGATCAAGAGTCACATGCTCTACTGACCAAGCTAGCCAGGCATCACTAGAGAGAGTTTGAGAGAAGGAATTGAACTTGCAAAGTTCTATTTCTTAACCTGGTTGGTAATTACACGGGTGTTTATCTTATAATAATTCACTAAGATAGATATATCTATATCTATATTTATATATTTTATATATATATTTTTTGCATTATTTTCTTTATATTTTATTTCACAATAAAAGGTGAAAGCAAAAACAAAGTGACCTGAACAGACCTGAGCCAAACCATAGACAAGTTTAGCAAAATCCAGCCTAGTTTAGTCAGTTTTCAATTGTTCCAAGATGTGAGCAAAAAAAAAAAAAAAAAAAATGCTTATTATTTTTTAACTCTTAAGTTCAAGGTGATTTGTTATCCAGCGCTATTGTGTTTTGCTACCTAATGTAATTGAATCTTCAGCAGCTCTATCACACCTCTTATTTCTTTATTGAATCTGGAAAGGACCAGATCCTTGTTTTCCTAGATTCTCTAAGAGTTAATGAAGGTTATGTGGCAAATATTGGAAATAATCCAGTAAGAGAATTCTGCTAGGTTTATAGAAAAGGTTTTCTTTCCTAATTAAGGATAGTGGTGTATGAGGAGTATTGTCTCTGTCTTGTCTTCGTATACCTCTGCTTTCCTGAGTCTTGCTTATGTGACCATGGGAGAATTGCAGCCATCTTGCTACCATAAACAATAAGCACATAGATAAAAAGTCAACATTCTGAGGATGCTGGAGCAAAAAAACATGAAATTCTGATTTCTCTACCTTCTTTCAGACTTTTTGGTTATGTAAGTAATAAATATCCCAGCCGTTAGCTAGCTTTTCTGTTACTTGCAGCTGGCTTTCTATTACTTCCTAACTTAGGCAGCTTTAAAAATGTTTGTTGTCAGGATGTCTGGGTGGCTCAGTTGGTTAAGCATCTGCCTTTGGCTCAGGTCATGATCCTGGAGCCCTGGGGTCGAGTCCCACATGCGGCTCCCTGCTTGGTGGGGAGCCTGCTTCTCATTCTACCTGCTTCTCCCTCTGCCTGCCCCTCCCCCTGCTTGTGTTCTCTCTATTTCTCTGACAAATAAATAAATAAAATCTTTTAAAAAAGTTTATTGTCTTAAAACCAGTATTCCTGGATCCATCAACTTAGATTAAGGAAGGATTCCAAGATACAGTAAAAAAGTATTTATCAAAGCATTACCTATAGAGAAGCAAAATAGGAAATGATCTAAAAGTTCAATATAAAAGAATGATTAATTAAATAAAATCAATTTGATGATACATTATGCATCTGTTACCATCCATGTTTTTTGGAGAATATTTAAGAGTATGGAGAATGGTCATGCGTAATAAAAAATTAATATTTAAAACTGTATGGGTGAGGGGTATCTAGCTGCCTCAGTCAGTAGAGTAAGTGACTCTTTTTTTTTTTTAAAAAGATTTTATTTATTTATTTGACAGATAGAGATCACAAGTAGGCAAAGAGGCAGGCAGAGAGAGAGGAGGAAGCAGGCTCCCTGCTGAGCAGAGAGTCCGATGTGGGGCTCGATCCCAGGACCCTGAGATCATGACCCGGGCTGAAGGCAGAGGCTTTAACCACTGAGCCACCCAGGCGCCCCGAGTATGTGACTCTTGATCTTGAGTTTGTGAGTTTGAGCCCCACGTTGGGCATAGAGCTTATTTAGAAAAAACAGTAGAACTGTATGGGGTGATGTCAGAGAAAATGGCAGAGTAAAAATGTTCAAAATCTTCTCTTCCATAAAAGCCATGAGAAAACTGGCAAAATTGTCAAAATCAACCAGATAATGTTAGTTCAAGAAAAATGATTGGATTGCAATAAAAGCAGTGAGCTTTGTGGCATTTTAATTTCATCCAATTCTCACCCTCCTCTTCCTAGTTCTGCAGTTGCCTTGAAAATGAACACCCACTCCATCAGAAAGGATGAATACCCGACTTTTGTAGCAACATGGACGGGACTGGAAGAGATTATGCTGAGTGAAATAAGTCAAGCAGAGAGAGTCAATTATCATATGGTTTCACTTATTTGCAGAGCATAACAAATAACATGGAGGACATGGGGAGATGGAGAGGAGAAGGGAGTTGAGGGAAATTGGGGGGGAGATGAA